>JZKD02S1670311.1:470801-492195 GCA_000966675.3 Picea glauca
AAATGATTTTTATCCACCTAAGTGCCTATGTTTGTTTGACTATCCCCTTTATAAGTTGAGGGGTCTAAGTGGTGCAGTATTTAGAGCATGCATACATCATTGTTGAGAAAGAAACCGACTTCCCCCACATCAAAAACCTTACAATGAAAAATTTGGTTCAAATGCGCGGCTGTTAGTATGAACAAAGGCGCTTCTGCGCATGCGCGCGCAGTATAATAAAAACCAGAGCGCATGCGCACGTCTGTGTGGTGAAAAGCCCGCGCGCTCACGATAAATTACTGAGAAAGAAATTTCGAATGAATTTTTCTCGATTCACCTGTGAATCGACTGTCCAGTAGGTCGGCGGAGGCCTGCAGGTTAATAAAAACAAAAAGGAAAGTGAATTAAACCCAATTGAGGGAGGATTCAATACCAAAATCTCCCCAGTGGAGTCGCCAATCTGTTCGCGTTCAAATCGTCATCGGGTGAGCAAAAATAGGAACACTGGCATGCCCTGTTGGGCTTGGCAAGGCAGAACAGGATGCTGTAGAGCAAAAGGGTTAACAGAAACAGAAACAAACTATAATCTAACTACGAACTGAAAGCAAATAACAATACAAAAATAAACAAGGAACATTAAACATCAGACACAGGTGTTAAACATCGGACACAAGTGTCATCAAAGGTTTCAGGCAGGTGCTTTATTGAAACCAGAGTGCACGCAGAAGAAAGGGACCAGGGGTTCCTTCTCCCTCCAGCAGAAGGCTCTTCGGGGGCCTCAACACAACGCTTTCCTTACAACTGAATAGAAATGAACTGAGTGATGAAAGAACTCTAGGTTACACTACTAATGAATTGCTTGTCAAAGACCGAGCTCTGAATCATCTGGACAGTGTAACGATGCTTCGAATTCCCTTTTGAAACAATGAGTCCTCATAGCCTTTTATAGCAGTTTCAAGGGCGGTCTGGTAACCTTCTCCCGGTGTGAATAGGGGCGCATTAGGGTTCATTAATTGCCAAATTTGCAGAGCTGACTCTGATCTGAGGGTCAAATCACTTTGGGGGCCGGTCCGTAGGCGGTCGAGAGGCTGACCTAGGAAATTAATGCGCCGTATTAGCAGATGCACGGCTTTTGTGTGGACAGTTGCGCGTCGGGTGCGCATGCGTGCATAACACGTTTTTGTCCCGCGCATGTGCACGCGCATCAAGCTGATGTAAAGCGCCCTTCAATTTTTGGTTACTTTTTATAGTTTTTGCCCTTCTTGAGTGTTGTGAAATTAATTCAGTGCCATGAGTGACTTCATTGCTGTTTTGCTGATGCTGAGTTCTTGTCGCCATGTGCAGACGAAATTTCAGTGATAACACCAGATTTAGAATTTGATTAAGAAAATAATGGAAGAAGATAGATCATCGATGCAGACCCAATTGTTATTGTCGCAACCACAACAATTCAACCAGAAGAACCAACAGATCCTGAGGAGGGGGGGCACCTCTTCCATTCATAGATGTGGGTTAAGGGAACCCCGTTGTATTTCATTGTTGATAGCAGAAGCCAGAAAAACCTCAACTTAGCAGAGGTCATCAAACAGTTGGGATTTTCGACAACACCACACCCACATCCATAGAACATCAGGTGGATTTGCCAGGGACAAGATCTTTGTTACAACCAATAGTTTTGATTGTCATACAACATCCATCCCTTTAAGGATGAGGTATTATGTGATGTTACCCTGCTATATGTGTGTGATGTTCTTTTGGGCTAGCCATATATGTGGAATTTCCAGGCTATTTATAAGTCTCAACCCTGTAGTGCCATTTTTACTCTGGGGGGTCATCTCTACAGGATACCAAAGGTAGTTCTAACTATTGTCCCACCTAAACAATGTTACAAGGTAGTATATCATACTAAAAAATTCAAATTCTTCACAACCTGTTCAAAAGGTGAAAAAAAGAACACTACAATCATTTTTGCCTCAGTTCTAACACATCTGACCCCTAAATACCCTTTCTAGGGGTGGGGCATCAAATGTTTTCTCACTATAATCATCTCCAATCACCTCTCCTAGGTATTCATCCTCTTCTACTCACCCGTATATTTTAGATGATCATTAATGGATCTAAATCCGACCTCTGGTTTGTAAGATGCGACCTCCCAAAGTTATCTGGTCATTATCAGTTGAGGATTGTATGCTCGTCAGTGTTCGGCTTTGAACAAACCCTTTTTCCTTAATGAAAAATTACAGTTTGCACAGGACTTGTTTTTGTCATTAATGTCAAACTTTAAAATGCCAAAGGGGGAGTTTGTTGGTCAGTTTTCATAGGCACAGCTTGAATTTCGTAGATCATCAATTTACTCCGAGAGTTTCTATTTCAGGATTTCGAGAGTTTCTATTTTGGGATTTTTGCATGGTAAGAAAAAACGCCAACATCACGAAGTCTCGAATGCTGAAATACCAAAAGCGACACACGTCACATGATTCTGGGAGTTTCTATTTCGATATTTTTGCATGGTAAGCAAAAACTTCAACATCACGAAGTCCCGAATGCCAAAATACTAAAACCACGACAGCCATCCATCTCGATGAATGATTAAGTCATATCCATTGGATTAAGCATTGGAGGAGTAATATAAGAGTTTTATATGACCGTTGATATGTCCTTGACAAGTTAACGAGAACAATCTGATCTTTGTCCACCAGATCAAATGTGAAGCTGTCAGATCATTTTGGGGTTCGTGACTTGGAGTGTCAAAACACTTCATCACAGAAATGTCGAAATGCCAAAATGTGAAATGTCAAAATGCAAAATGCGAAACGCCGAAAATTTTAGGGTTCGTGACTTGGAGTATTGAAACACTTCATCATAAGAAATGTCGAAACGTCGAAATACCTTTTTGTTGTAGGCAGTGGTTACCACCGATGGTCATGTGAGAGGGAGGAGCTAGCATGAAGCTAAGCTATATTTCAGGGTTTTGTAACTTGAAGTGTCAAGACTCTTCAACACAAGATTGTCGAATTGTCAAAATGTGAAAGACGAAATGCATTTCAATTAACCTGTGGTCACAGCCAATGGACATATGGGTTAGCACAAGTGCTTTTCCAAAGCACTCAAGGGTTATTCCATGATGAAAAAATTAAAATAGATGTATGTTCATCGAACGGTGTTGGTTAAATGTTTAAACTGATCATGTGGATATTGTTCGACTTGATGCCTTGGCCAATAAAAATTACTGTAAGGAATTTATTCAGTTATTGTAACTAATTCTTTGAATCCTAAGGGTTCGATTGTACGCATTGATGATATAGGAATATATATAAAGTGAATGTTGCAAGAAAAGAAAATAAAAAGAGAAGATTATGGGAGATATATGGCTCTGTAAATTTGAGGAAGAAGAAAAAAAAAATAAAGGAGGGAAGACACATAAATAGATTAATAAATCTAAGTGTTCTAGTCAAGAATGAATTGTGATATGAATATAAAAACAGAGAGTATTTGAATGCTTAATCTTTGACAGAGAAGACAAAGAGTTGGTTTGCAGGTTCTTAGTGACAGAGAATGATTTCAGGGTGGTAGGGAGGAGCAAGTGGAGACTGTAAAAGTTTCCTGTACAAGTTGGTGCTTGTACATCTGGGAGTTGTAGCTTCCATTCAGTAGGTGTTGAAGAAACAAAGGTGGTAGCTTCATCTGGGTTGTAGCTCAGATAAAATAAGAATGTAAAGAGGAGTTGGAGCTTACCTTTCATTCATAAGAAGAAGAGGTTTTTCCCTTTTGGGTTTCCTCATGAAAATCATTGTGTCACTGTTTCATTTATGTGATTGTATATTTATTGGTTAAATGTATTACTACAAGTTAAATGTTAAAGGCATGATTTATTGATTAATAAGTAATCTTATTATAAAATGAAATAAATTTTATACAACTGATTGACCCCCCCCCCCTCTCAGTTGACTTATCATGTTCAACAATTGGAATCAGAGAAGGTTACTTCAACATATCAGTTTAACCACTAGAAGTTTTTGATCATTCATAATGGATAAGAAGTCAGAATTTACAAAACATGGATTGCCTTTGTTTGATGGTCATGATTATGCTTTTTGGAGTATTAAGATGAAGTTGTTTTTACAAACTCAAGGAGTAGATATCTAGCAGGCTGTACTAAATGAATATAAAGTCCCAACAACCATTCCAATAGATGCTACAGGTAAGAGACTCTATGAGAGTAATTCTAAAGCTATGTATGCAATACTAGGAGGTCTAGCAGGGTCAGAATTTGTTAAATTTATGCATTGTGCATCATCAAAAAAAATATGGGATAAATTGAAAAATGTATATGAAGGAGACACTAAGGTAAAGAGTGCTAAGTTACAATCATATAGAAGTCAATTTGAAAGCCTGAAATTGGAAGAATTTGAAGATATAGCTACCTATGTTCTTCATATTGATGAAGTTGTTAATACCATGAGAGGTCTAGGAGAAACAATTAATAATAATATTATTGTGCAAAAGGTACTTAGATCACTTTCTGCAAGATTTGATTCAAAAATATCTGCATTAGAAGAAAGAACAGATCTTGATACTTTAGAAATGGATGAATTACATAGAATATTAACAACATATGAGATGAGAACCTCTGGTGAGAATTCTTTCAGGAAAGAGGTGGCTTTCAAGGTAGCAAAGAAAGATAAGAAAAAGGTTGAAGTAGAAATCAACAGTCATGAGGAATCAGAAGGTGATGTGGAAGAAGCAAATTTTGTTAAAAATCTGAAAAGAGGTATTGGCAAGTATAAAGGTAAGCTTCCTCTGAAATGCATTGGTTGTGGTAGAATATGAAATTTTGCATCTAAGTGTCCTTACAATAAAAATATTGATAATGAAGAAGACAGTGATAGAAAACCTAAGGAATTCAAGAATAGACATAAGATTTGTTTTCAAAGAAAAACTTACAAAAAGAAAAGTATGTGTATAAAAGATGACTGATATTTCAGAATCTGGTGAGAGTGATGACAGTTTAGATGTACAACTTTTTATAGCTATGGAAAAACAGGATGATCAGTCTGGTGAAGAAGAAGAAGGTGAAGTTGATCTAGAAGATGAATTGGTAAGTGCTTTATGTGAATTAAGAAAAGTGAGAAGGGAATGCAAACATTTTAAAAGAGAAATTGAGAATCTAGAATTTGAATTACAGAAAACAAATGGTTTGATTGATAGCACTGAAATCATGGTAGTTGACTTAAAACTTAAAATAAAATAGGCTAGAGTGACTGAAGAAGCTCTAACTAAAATGCTTGCAGAAAAGGATAAGGAAAATGAAGGTTTAAAAATTGAAGTAGTCTCATTAAGAAAGAAAGTACAAGAAAATAACATGAATCAGAGTTCTGAAGTGTTAGATCAAATTATTAGTAGTCGAAGATCAACATATGATAAGACTGGAATTGGTTATAAATCTGTAGTAACTAATGGATGTTCTATTTCAAGTGTTGAGAATGTAGGTATAGAGGATAATCATGAGAAAATTACTAGCAAGAAAATGGAATCAGAAAGGCAAGAAGAAAATCAGGGTTCAACAATGCATAGAAGAAGCTATGGTAGACATCAAAACAGGTTTGAAGGCCACTGTTTCTTTTGTTATAAGTATATACATAAGGCTACATTTTGTAATAGTTTTTCAAGAAAGATAAATGCACATAACAGTCATGAAAAGTCTAATTTTGAATATGTAAGAGGACATGGTAAAACTAGTCAAAACAATATGAACTACTCTTACAACAGATTTGACACCTTAAGATATGAGACTGAATGTTACAAGTGTAACAACTTTGGGCATGTGTCAAGAAATTGTCCTATGAGTTTTCTGAAATTTAATGAACCCACTTACACAGATTTGAAAACCAAATTTTGGAAAAAGAAAAGTGAAAATCTGAACATTGAAAAATGCACTATAGCTCTACAAGCAGAACATAAAGTAAAATGGGTTGTGGATAGTGGATGTTCAAAGCATATGACAGGTAGAAAACAACTCTTTGTTGAACTAGATGAAGGAAAAGAAGGTACAGTCACCTTTGGAAATGATCAATTAGCTAGGATAGTTGGAAAATGAACTGTTTGTCTAAACAACAAGAAAATCATGGCTGAAAATGTCTTATTGGTTGAGGATGATCAAAATCTAGACCAGGGGTCAAATTTTACCTCAAAAATCAACATTATTGGAATTGCCTCAAAACAAACGTGAGCATAGCCCTCGTCATCAAAAACCCAATGCAATTTGTTTCATCTCAAACGGATGTCGGGAGCGAAAGATATAGCGATCTGTTCAGAAAGTCAAACAGGGAAAAAAAATGAGTGCTGACTGTGTAGTCCGTACAATCCGTATGGATGCTAACATGGTAGAGACCGTACGCTGATGTGGCTTGACCGTACATGCTGTCATGGCGTAGGTGACGTGGCATTTTTTGATTGGTTGACAGTTGGGCGAATCAAGTTTTGACACGTGGAAATTATTGGGTAAATGGCATGGTGCCATGTGGCCCAGTCATGGGCTGCCACGTGGCACCCCTTTATTGGATGATTGTCTATTGGTTAGTTGATAAAAATTATTTGGAGTCTGTGGGGTTCGACCCCCGAACCTCCCCCACCGGCTATGCCTTAACAAAGTCCTCCTGACCACTATGCCACGTATTGGTTCTTGTAATGAATACGGATTTAAATTTATTTAAATTTAACATATGGTATATTGGCGCCGGGGGTGGGGTCGGGGCTAGCCCTGACCCACTGTTATATGCTTTTATATATGATCATGTTCATCGATTTAAATGGTGCACTGGATTTTGGTTCTTGGGTTTTAAAATGTGGTTTCAAATGGTTTCAACGGGTAGCCTATGTGCCCGCCATTTGGCACTTTATTATTGGCTCGTTGAACGGTTAGTCTTTTTGCACTAGCCCAAGGTCTTATGACCCCCATACGCCCAAGTGCTAGGCGGTTAGGGGCTGGCGCGCCCTTAACCATCCTACGGTTTGTACCATTGGTGTGGTTTCACCTGGTACTGAGTTTTTACGCCTTATATTGCATGTGAGCTAGGTTCACACAACAAGGGTGCATTTTGTAGAACTAGTGACACCAAGCTTGAAGGAGGAAAATGGAGGAGGCCTAACTTCTTCATCTTTTGGCCGATTGAGGTGTTGTAAAAGCCTAGATAGGGGTTTTTGGACGTCTTGGATCCATTGGCACTATTATCAAGTCCATTTGAAGACTTATTCTATAGGTTTTTCACCATTGAAGTTTCAGCAAGAACCCAGGGAGCTTGAAGCCCTCATTGATTGAGGACATGTTTTGGTGAGCCTATGTTTTTTTTCTATGATTGAATAATCATGATTGGCTAATTGATATGCTCTGAACACATTGGGACATGATTCAAAGGCTGTTGAGGAATTTTACAGGTGTTGTTTCCAAAGAGAAGCTCAGGGAAGCTTATGGCCACATGTAGAAAAGGTCATGCCCGGATGAACCATGATCCGTTTTCATAGTTCTATTAGTCATTTTTGGGGGTTTTATGTGTTCTGATATCAATGGTATAGTATGTTTTTCCCTTGGAGTTGAGAAGAAGCTTGTAAAAGAACTTTTGACAAATTAATCCCAGAGAGCCAAGTCCATTGATGGAGGCTCAAGGAGATGTAGCCCGGAGGGGGGTGAACTCCTTTATCATGTTGTTATTGTTGTGAGTTTGATGGTTTATTTGCTACAAGTTGTGTTGCTGTGTATTTGTTTTAAGTACATATTTAACCATCTAAAAGAACAATTCCTCACACATAAACATTTACAAGAATATGCATGAACTTAACACATAAGTTTATCTTGCATATTTATACACATGAAGCAAGGTCCTGTAAAGTTTATTTTTAATGAAGTAGAGGGTGCTTGCATAGCATAACAAGTCAGACTTCTATTTTCAGATCAGAGGAAATGGGACATAACTTATTGAGTGTAATTCAAACCTATGATAAAATGTCTCTTTATGATTTTTGATTCAAAGGGATGTCAAATCAGGGATATAAAATCAAATAAACTAGTTGGAACAGCCACAAGAACCTCAAGCAACATTTACATACTAGATGAAGAAAAAGAAAAATGTTATCTTGGGAGTGAAGATGAAAGTTGGTTGTGGCACAAAAGACTTGGACACATTAACTTTGAAAATATGATTCATTTGAATAAAAAGGAAGAAATAAGAGATTTACCTGTCATAAAGAATCTTTCAAGTTCTGTCTACAAGCAATGTCAACATGGTAAGCAAACTAGAGTTAAATTCAAAAGCAAAGAACATTCAACAACTAAACCATTGGAAATAGTACATGTTGATGTCTGTGGACCTATGAGAACAACAGGGTTAAAAGGAGAAAGATATTTTCTACTATTTGTGGATGAATTTACTAGAATGACATAGATGTTTTTATTGAAAAAGAAATCTGAAACTTTTAGTTGTTTTCAAACCTTCAAGGAGTCAACTGAAAATGAATGTCACATGAAAATTAAATGTTTAAGATCAGATAATGGAGGGGAATTTGTGTCTAAATAATTCAACAGATACTGTCATGAAAATGGGATAAGAAGACATTTTTCTGTTACTGAAACACCTCAACAAAATGGAGTAGTTGAAAGAAAAAATAGGACTGTTATGGAGATGGCTAGAACTATGATCAATGAATCTAAACTAAGTAATATACTATGGCCTCAAGCTGTTCATACAGCTATTCACATTTTAAATAGAATCATGCTGAGAAATAATCATTTTAAGACACCCTATCAGTTATGGAAAGGCAGACCAGCTAGTGTTAAAACAGATGTATGTTCATCGAACGATGTTGGTTAAATGTTTAAACTGATCATGTGGATATTGTTCGTCTTGATGCATTGGCCAATAAGAATTACTGTAAGGAAGTTATTCAGTTATTGTAACTGATTCTTTGAAGCCTGAGGGTTCGATTGTATGCACTGATGATACGGGAAGATATATAAAGTGAATGTTACAAGAATAGAAAATAAAAAGAGAGGATTATGGGAGATATATGGCTCTGTAAAATTTGAGGAAGAAGAAAAAAAAATAGAGGAGGGAAGACACATACACAGATTGATAAATCTAAGTGGTTTGGTCAAGAATGAATTGTGATATGAATATAAAAACAGAGAGGATTTGAGTGCTTAATATTTGACAGAGAAGATAAAGAGTTGGTTTGCAGGTTCTTAGTGACAGAGAGTGATTTCAGGGTGGTAGGGAGGAGCAAGGGGAGACTGTAAAAGTCTCATGTACAAGTTGGTGCTTGTAAATATGGGAGTTGTAGCTTCCATTCAGTAGGTGTTGAAGAAATAGAGGTAGGAGCCTCATCTGAGTTGTAGCTCAGATAAAATAAGAATGTAAAGAGGAGTTGGAGCTTGTCTTTCATTCATAAGAAGAAGAGGTTTTTCCCTTTTGGGTTTCCTCATGAAAAATCACTATGTCACTGTCTCATTTATGTGATTGTATATTTATTGGTTAAATGTATTACTGCAAGTTAAATGTTAAAGGCATGATTTATTGATTAATAAGTAATATTCTTATAAAATGAAAGAAATTTTATACAACTGATTCACTCCCCCCCCCTCTCAGTTGACTTATCCTGTTCAACAGCCTCAACCATTAGACAATCGATGTTCGACATTTGGCATTTGAGTATTTGACATTCGACATTCGATGTTCTATGTTTGGCATCGGTGTTTGGAATTCAGCGTTCTATGTTGAATGTTGATGTTCAACGTTCGACATTGAACATCCCTCTACGATACTACACTCCAAATATTTCAAACTCTCGAAGTCCTGGACTCCTAGAGTCCCCATCGCATCACCAACCATGTTGGTCAGAAAGGCACAAACCAGAGGATCACACGTGGCAAGGGCCAGGGGTGACATGTGTCTTCATAAGGGGGTGACATGTGTCATGATCTAATAGGAATAAGGGGTATGTGAATCATCCATATCCCGATGACACAAGGTGCCTTATTTGTGTGTCCATGTTGTGAATGCCCTATAAATTTCCTAGAGGTTGTCAGGAAAGAAGAAATCTACGAGAGGTAACTTTATCCAGCCGCTTCGAAGATGGGATCTAGCCCTACCAACTTCTGAGAGGGATCTCTCTATATGATTTAGATATGTTTCAAATTTAAAATATTAGGCTAGGTAAATAAATAAGTTGGTTTTGTTGTTGTAGTGTTTGTTGGGTTGGTTGAGATAGTTTACACATCCATTGGTCTATGGGGTCCATATCGTAAGAATGAAATCCAAACCATAAAACAAAGAAACCTTTCACAGGGCGAGATAATATAATCAATGGATTCTTTTAGTAGCATAAATGAGGAATAGCAGAAAAAGGTGAGAAGGTCAGTTACAATAAAGAAGTAGTTAAGAATTTCTTTATCATAAGATCAGAAGATAAAACATAAAAATCTTTCAAAGTGAGAAACAGGGTATACGAAGATAAATCCTGCAACATTCATTACTTTCAAAGATTAGATTTAGCAAATAGTGTGATAACTAAGCGAGAATAACATTAAACTTAGAAAGAAAAACATCACCAGTGAATACACACAAGAATCCTATAAAAATGCCTCTTTGTATTAATGGAAGATCTCTTGAAAAATATTACAGTTTGATAGCTCGCGGGGCTTAAAGATCAACCCTCAATACTTCAAAAAGTGAAGTATTTATAACCCAACATTACAAACGATCCTATCATTAAAGATCAGGATGTGGTAAATCTATTTTTAGCCTAACTAACTTAACAATCTACAGAAATCTAGGAACTGTTTGATGATGTGTCGCAACTGCATGTTGTTTTCTGGGTGAGCCATTGGGGAGGCCTCTGCATGACCTCATCTGACTGGATAGTTGACTGGGTTGGGACAGCTCATCTACTACTCGATCAGGTCACAACACTCTTCCCATCGAAGATGACTGGGAACGCTGACTATGAGTAGCCTTCGATAGACTTCATCCATTTCTGTGTATTTAGCGAAGGTAGGCTTGGTGATGAAGATATACCGGATCTCATGTTGAATGTTGATGTCCAACTGAAGTGCATCTAGGAATTCCTTGCCAATGGTGCTTCTTTGAATTCCTAAAAAATTTGAACTATCCTTAGCCACATCAGCCAATCTCTTTTTGTAGTCAGGGAGTGTCATCAGTTTGTCGTTTATCACCTTCAGACCAGGAAGACCTTTCTTTTGTAGAGCCTCAATCTTGCTGAAAAAACTTTGTACCCCTTGTTCCATGGCCTGAACCTTTTCTTCCAGTTGTAGCATCAATCCTGTCTTGGTCAAGACTCTCTTGACCACAAGGATGGTCTCTGTTCTATCTTCAATTCTCATCTCTTCCAATTCCTCTCTGGTTTTAGAATTTAGGAACTTGATGATTTCATTAGCCTGTGTGTGCATCTCTCCCAATTCTGATCTGATCTTCTCGATGGCCTATTTGATTCTCTGCACCAATTTATTTTGCTCAAACATAATCTGTGTGATTGGCCATATCTCGTTCATAGATTTGGTGATGTTTGTCCAGACATTTTCTTTAACTTCGGCCAGCATTTTACCTGCCACTGTTTGCTTCCGGAGCTGTTGTAACTCTTCTTTGAGCTGGTCTGACACCTATTTTTCCTTGGAGAAGTTGGTTTGATAAGAAGATTTGAGTTCTTGAAGGTTCTCAATATCCTTTTTGAGCCTGCTAATCTCCGTCTCCTGCAGGTTCATTTTCTCCATAGATTTGGCCAATTCAACCGTCTTTTCCTGAGACGTCAGTGGATTCACCGATGGGACTTCTGCTAGTGATGTTGTGCTCACCCCTGAGAGTGGAAATGCACTCAATGGAATGAATTCCATGGGTTTCAATTGTTATTTCTCTTTCATTATCCTTTCCATCTCAGCTTCCATTTCTTTCAGTTGTGCATTTTTCTCCATGATTAATTTAAGCATCTCATCTTTGTCTCCTTCTGTTGTTTCTATTTTCTTCGCCTACGAGTCTACTGTTGTTGGCAGCTTCAATTTCTTCCTCAAAGATGTTATGTCTGTGTTTTTCTTCTTGATCATCTCCTCGATTGCTTTCACATTCGAGGGATCGTATATGATCTTGAGGACCAGTTCCTCCAATGTCTTGATCTTGTTGTCTTTGGCAAAGGATGATATCTTCTCCAACTTCAACTGTGTCTGGATGTTGTTCGGAGACACTTGTAATCTAGAGGAAGTAGTGGAAGCATGTGCCAGCATGGAGAAATCCATTTCTCCCATTTGCATGTGCAAATCCATTTGATCAGCAGGATGCATGTCTTTGGTCTGGAATTCAAAAGTGGTCCTTTTGTAATCAGTGATTACCTTTGGGTATGGTACCTATGATTGGAGGAATGCCATGTGCATTCTTCCCTTCGTTGTGTCAAACGTCGATAGCATCCTATGTTGTGGAGACGACGTCTGCTTCCAGAATTGGGTTTATGTGCCGCTGGTCAGAGTCTGATTCTTTTTCTTGATTAGATCATATTTATCAAAGATACTGAGCTTCAGACTAGTCTTTCTTGGTTGGTTGATCATTGGAGTATCTGTAGGCTTCTTTGGTAACACTGTGGTTATAATCTGCCTTCCACTTGTGTTGAGAAGCGATCGATCAGCCTCTGTCACTGTTGTAGATGGAACTTCCCTTTCTCCAGTCGGGTCGAGAGTTGTGGTTTTAGGTCTCTTGGTAAGCAGTCGGAACTCTACTAATTATACTTCAGTGACAGGAGGTGACAAATCCTGCCTAGACCTTTTCTCCTTTGGAACCTGTGGTGTGATTATCTATGATACATTGATTGGGGATTCCTTTTGTTTTGTCTCGACCAAAGTATTGGGTTCCCATCCTGTCTGATTTGAAACATTTTCTACCTCAGGCCTAGATTCATGGACATACGGGATATTCTTGTTTTTCACCCTCATCTCGGAAATAATCTTGCACAGATCGTAGTGCCATGTGAAACTCACAAAGAATTTCATTTCCTTCAGTAGCCTATCTACTTCTTCCCCTTCACTTCAATTGTTGCAGATGAAAGACCCAATCTTCCCTTTGATTCTGAGTTGTTTCTTTTTCTTTAAAGAGACAAAGTGAATATCATCAGAGTTTATCATCTACCTTATGTATTCCAGAGAAATTTTTTTGACATGTAAGTATTTGGGTAGTTTATATGGGGCCAACTCGCACCCATAGATTATGATCTCAGTGTGATCTTGGTACAAGTACCAATCACCAGTCTTTGTATGATCCGAGAGATGTAGAATCTTCTGAACTTCATCATTAATCCTAGGTTCGGGTCTGTCGCTAAGAATACTCACCACTGGGTGGTAGAATTGATCAATGAACTGCTTGAAACTAAAGTCCGTGGAGTTATGTCTGAGCAAGGAGGTCCATGCGGTCACTTCCTGGGGTCTGCCATCTCCGTCCATCTTCTGCATGTAAAAAGAAAATTTGTCCACTTGTAAGTGTTAGCGTCAGAAGTCACTCCTAGATTGCTTGCAGGAGCAGATCCCAACGCCCATCAGTCTTATGTCACGATTTGTTTATAAAGGGTGATCAGATGGAGATAATGGCTCTAGGAGGTATCACTCTAAATCAGGGACTAATTCTGGTACGTAAAGAACAGAGGAGGTTTGGAATCCTAACTTCATCCAGTGGGTTGGTTTAAAGATGAACATGTGGAAGACTTAGGAGAAAGTGAAAAAATAGCTCTGGGCATCAGGCTTGCAGTGGTTTGTAGATGAAAAACTCTGAAAACAGGATCCTCCTAGTTCAGGGCTTCAAGAAATTGAAAGGAGACTTGACTAGATCCTCCAATTCCAAGTCATTCAGCGTTAAAGAAATCACAGGGACTGATTAGAGGCTTCATAACTATTACAGTGATCCATTAAAACATCATCCTATAATAGCTACAGCTCGACTGGATCCTCCAATTCCGAGCTGCTCTAACACAGTGTAAACAAAGACATGAAATAAACTGGCATGCATAAGGCAAGAAGTCTCAAAAGTTCATACATAACTAGAATAACAATGCTTCATTAAAACTTTACAACCGGGAGCTCTGCTCAACCATCGATCCCCCTTCCAAAAATGGCAAAAATGCCTACATATACTTGGAACAAAAACATTGGAAGCTAAATCGAGACATGGAATTGAAGACATTACATCTTCACATTTACTGCACATGCAATCTCTGGATGTTCGTGAACTTCAGTCAGACACAATCGCGTTCCAAAGGACCTGTGAATGAATTGACAAGCTTACAGTCATTTATGGGCTTTCCATTTATGGAGGAAACGATGTTCAACCAACATTAACTATTGCAATAATTGCTTCACTGAGATCGGGAAAGACCCGGTCAACTTTGTATCAACAGGACATGGAGGCCTTCGTGATGACTGGGAGACTTGACACAAAGTGATGGATGGATGGTGACCAGGCAGGGGTAGTTGGACATGCTCGATGTAGATATGGGATGAGGAGAGACCATGTGGACGGGTGGGTAGAGGGAAAGTGATAGGGAAAATGTATGTGGCAGGATCTGCGAGCTTTGAAGTGTACGAGTCGGGTGGACAAGACACAGGGGCCGGGAAGAAAATATGAGTTGGCATGACACGAAGGTGGGCGTGGCAGCAAGGAAGCATGTGATGAGGTTTCGGGCATTCGGGGATTCAGGATTCGCGAGTTTGAAATGCGCGAGATCCTTGCCTTCGGGATTCCCGATATCCTGATGTGCGATGAGCTCCTCCTCCTGGGAGCTAGCCCCTATCGGCTAGACCATAGTCCATATGACCTGTCCGTGTGTGACCGCGGTCCAACTTTCCATCAAGTTTTCGGCGTTCTTGACGACACGATGTTTGTGTCCACGAAACTTGTGATTCCCCGAAACCCGATGGCTCATGGTCGTTGACTTGTCGACGGTCCACTCCTTGGTGCAAAGCCTTCCACCTGTACTACACTTTCTCTTGCGGTCCCCACACGTTGATCTAGTGATTACCGAGATATCGCTTCTCACGTTCTCACAACTCTGGATGCAAATCTTTGCAGCTCCAACTCACGAACCTCCGAGTTCGCGATATGCTGGTGCCACTTGGCGCTGATCCCCACTACGACCCTTAGCTCCGTCGGGAAATCGCGTATCGGGATATCGTGATTCCCACTGCCATGTGCGCGGGACTTTCAATTCCCTGATCCCTGACTCTGCGAGATCTCTCGCCACGTGCCTTAGTTGACGAACGACTCTGATTTAGTGAAGAAATCGCGCATCGTGATTCACTCATGTAAGAACTCCCTACCTCCAAAAACTCTGATCCTCCGATGAACTGAAATCCTGACTCTCCTTCTAATGTCTGACGCGTGTCCCGCCAAGTTCAATGGCTAGGATCCCATCAGTCTTTCGAGACTCGAAAGGTCTCAACCCTCTTACCCTTTAAAATCCCGATACCACAAATGTTACTAACATTAGGCTCCATGGGGGATAGAGTCGTCCCTGTGATGCTCTAAGAACTCCTTCTGTAGTTCCAGTCGCCTTTCCGTTGGGCTATGGAGTCTTTATTAGGCCGCAAAAATAAAAATGAAAACAAGCTAAGAAACAAAGGACAGTATTTACAAACAAAGAGTCATCCAAAACTCAAACAAAGCATCTTTTCAGGAAATGCCCATTTACTGGGCCACTGAAAACTTCTTCACCTCCCAAATCTCGCAACCTGTATGTGTTGTTTGAGAAAACCTCAGAGATTCTGAAAGTCCCGATCCATAGGGCTTCAAACTTGTTGTGTTTTCCCTTATCTTGTTTAGGAGCATCCCACTTCATTACCAGGTCTCCTACCTGGAACCTCTCCTTCTTGGCCTTCCTATCGAAAACCTGCTTGATTTTCTGCTGATGGTCCTGGATCCTATCCAAGGTCTACTCCCTAGCCTACTGGACCTCTACTAGCTGATGAATCCTTCTAATCATGTCATCAGGCTCCTCCTTATGGTCCTGGAGGAACCTTTCTACAGGGATGGCTAGCTGAGAAGGGAAGATAGCTTCAGCTCCGTAGACTAACTGGAAAGGAGAGAAGCCTGTAGTTGTCTTTGTAGTCACCCGATCAGCCCATAGGGTGAATTTAAGCTTCGATTTCCAAGCCCTTTGATTGTCTTCCAACAACCTTTGATGATTCTTATTAAACTTTTGTTGGAGGACTCTGCTAAACCATTGCCTTGTGGGTAATACGAGGTGGAGTGAATCAACTTAATCCCGAACTACTCATAGAACTTGGCTAATGGATCAGACCCGAAAGCAGCTACATTATCAGTGACAATCTTATTTGGGCAGTCGAACTTTGTGATGAGGTCCTCCAAGAATCCAATGATTACCTTGTGGGAAGCACTCCTAGTGGGAATAGCTTCAATCCATTTGGTAAAGAAATCTGTAGCAGTCAGGATCCACCTATGCTACCCACTAGAGGGACGATGAATTTCTCCAATGAAATCTAGGCCCCACTACTGAAAAGGCCCTGAAACCACTACCAGATTTAACGGCAGAGACCTGAGCTGCTGCTTTCCTACAAATTTTTGACATTTGATGTAGGCTCTGACCCCTTTGCAGACATCAGTGAACACGGTAGGCCATTAGTACCCATCCCTGAGGATTTTGTGGGCTATGGCAATCCAAAAATGGTGCCCTCCACATAGGCCGCTGTGAAATTCTGCCACAATCATCTCGGCATCTGGTGGACTTATGCATTTTAGAAGCACCCCCAGGGGGTCTTTCCAATATATCACTTGATCGATTAGGCAGTACCTGACTGCTTTGAGATTTAGAGCTCTGGCTTTTATTTTTTGCAGGCCATCTGGAGGCTGCAGCTCCTGCAGAAAGTATATGACATCCTTATACCAAGGACAGTGAGCCAATGGGGGCTCCCATTGATGGTCTATGTCAGGCAGTCGATCCTACTGAATACCTGAGCATTCATTGATAAAACTTATTCCCAACGCTTGACAGTTTGCTTCAGCCAACAGCTTGGCTAAACTTTCCCTTTGATCAATTTGGTGGGCCTTATTTCCAGGTCGAACTCCAGGATTTTAGCTATCTATTTACTCCTTTTCCCGTCCATGTCAGGCTGAATAAGAATGTCTTTAACAGTAGCCAAGGGGACACAGGGGATGATCTTTGACTGCAGGACATAGGTTCTGAAAGCTTTGAGAGCTTTCACTAGAGCATAAGCCTGCTTCTCCATAGTGTCATACCTGACTTCGGCATCTCTCAATGCTCGGCTGAAGTAAGCAATAGGTTGTTCTAGCCCATTGTCATTTGTCTGTAATAGGACAACAACTTCTGTGTCAGGTGAGGAAAAGGAGAAAATGAGGAAATCCTTTGAGTAATTGGGACTGATCAGCACAAGAGCTTCAATCAGGGCCTTCTTGATTTGTTTAAAGGAATGTCGCGATTGAGGGGTCCATCTTACTTCATTCTCTTTCTTTAGCATGGTTGTTATCAGCTTTACCTCCTTAGCAAAGTTAGGCACAAACCTCCTCAGAAAATTTATTTTACCCAGGAAAGATTGGACCTCTTTCTTGGACCTTAGGATCGACAAGGCTTGTATCGCTTCAACTCTGCCGGGGTCAATCCTGACTCCTTCGGCTGATACTATGTGACCTAGTAATTTCCCTTCCTTCATGAAGAATAAGGATATTTGGGGGTTTAATGAAATGCCAAACTTTCTGCATTTCAAGAAAACCTTCCTGAGATGACGATGATGTTCTATATCATATTTTGAAAATACTTTGATGTCATCCAGATAAACGACCACAAATTTGTCCTTTTCCCCAACGAAAGCTATGTCCATGGCACGCTGGAAAGTTTCCCCCGCATTCATTAGTCCAAATGGCATCTTGGCATACATGAATGTGCCCCACAGAGTGGTGAATGTTGTCTTTTCCCTGTCTTCAGGCAGAATGGAGACCTGATTGTAGCCAGAGAAACCATCAATCATGGACATCCTGGAAGCTCCTGTCACCCTTTGCAGTATATGTTCCATCTTCGGCAAGGGGTAGTTATCTTTTCATGAGCTTCTGTTCAGGTTTCTGAAGTCTACATAGAGTCGGATCTCTCCATTCTTTTTCCTTACTGGCACCAAGTTGGCTACCCATTCTGAATATCTCAGTTTAACAATGATCTAGGCTTGAAGAAGCTTCTTCACTTCTCTCTCCATGATAGGCAGCAGCATGGGATTGATCTGTCTCAGCTTCTGCCTGAATGGATTTTCCTCCTCTTTTAATGGAATTTTATGCTCTATGACTGAGGTGTCATAGGTTTTGAGGTCTTCGTAGGTCCAGGCAAACACATCAGCGAATTTTCTCAAAAGTCCACTATATTTGGACCTTTGTTCCTCTGTCAGTATTTTTGACAATTTGACATGCTTGGGCTCACTCTCGGTCCCAATGTTGCACTGAATAGTACCAGCGTCCTCCTCTGAGACCTTTCCTTTTACCGACACATCATTACTATCAAAAATCCTTTCCAAAGGAACCAGTCCCCTAGGAATATGGTTGATGGGAAGCTGTACAATATCACGCCCTACAATATTATTCAGAAGATTACCCCCATCAAGCTCTTCCTCTGAGATGGCATCTTGGTCTATGTGCATTTCTGAAAATTCCTCAACAGTCTCCAAGAATCTCTTGACCTCAAGATCGTCCTCAAATACCTTCCAATGTTTGACGTTGTCAGGTATGGAGGGTCTGTATTTTAMTTCTACATCATATCTGAATTTGGGTGGCAGAGGTATTTTGAAATTGCTAGCCGATGCAGCCAAGGAATCTGCCAATGTRTTCTCCTCTCTTGRGATGAAAGAAATATTAAATTCCGAGAAGAAAMTRTCAACAAGGTCCCARACCTCRTTCCTGTAACTCCTGAGTYGAGGATGCTTAGCTTGATAAGCGTTCTTGACCTGCTGAACCACCAACTCTRCATCACYGAACACCRCTACTTCYTGAATTCCCATTTCCCTYGCAGCCCTTAGTCCCAGAACAAGAGYCTCATACTCTRCCACATTGTTGGTAGCTTYGAATTCTAATTTGTATGAYAGAGATATGGTTTCYTRAGCAGGCGACACAAAAACTAATCCAKCTCTAGCRCCTTCTTGRGAAYAGGCTCCATCAAAAAACATTTTCCAKATTGGGGTGATGGAGAGAGGAACTTCAGRGGAAAYAGTGGGTTGTTTTCTGAGTTTGAGARGAGGCTCGGGGGCATGCGTGAGCTGYARTAAACTRGAGCCTAAATCARTGTCCAAGGCAAAGATGGGATGATTGGTGGGGTTAGCTTCATCACTGATTATATAGGCCAATTGGGCTTCTCTGTATAATCTTCTATGCTCTCCTCCAAACAATGGGATAGTAGCATATGTGAGGTCCATCTGCAAGGTTCCCCCCAGTCTTTTTATCCATTGATAACAACATTCCAAACTTGGTGGGGACATCGGCCACTACGATATCCATAACCACACTTTTCATGGGAAGTTGAAACAAGGTCACCACCAGGTCTTTAATAACTCCAAGACATTGTACTCTCCTGGAGTCAAACGAATAAAGGTCATGATAGGCTCTGGTAACTTCTAGTCCCAACTCTTCCATGATAGTTTTGGGCATGAGGTTGTGAGAGGCCCCTGAATCCATCAAGCAGTTGTGCAACACTTTGTCATGTATGTTCAAGGAGGTGTAGAAGGGAGGGGATGATTCATCTCTATCTTCCACCATGGGACCTAGGAAAATTGCTGGCTTTTTGTCTTGGAGGTTTATGGAGTCCGAGGGGAGGCATGAGGTTTCAGACTGTAAAAGCTCAAAGAATCATTTTTTAAACTCGTCATGTTTAATCAGCTCAGTGAGGGGCAAAGGGATTCTGATATTTTGAATCTCATGCTCAAAATTAAAAGAAGGTGTAGGCTTTGGAATTTCTTTTATTTACGGAACATGATTATGGGTGATGGGAGAGGGGGGTTGAGTTTTCTTACCTTTGTGACCATTCGCTTCTTCATTAGCAGGTCTCTCTGCTCTAATGGAATGCTGAGGGATATCAGGCACTATCATCTTTTTATCGAACCTTAGGTTGTACCTGCCTCGGCCGCCACTAGCCTTGTTCCGCTTACTTATCTCATTCAGCTGACTGTCCATGAGAGACTCCTCGTATGCAGATTGAGTGAGATGAGGAAAAGGAGGGGTGTCTCCAAAGCAATGGATCTCAGGGTCAATCTTGTCTGCTTCTCTTTCTTCCCCCTCGGCCATGAAATTGTTTTGAAAAGGGGCCTGAATCTTCTGGTCTTCTCTGTCTCTTCCCTTCTCTCTTTGCATATTTGGGGAAGTAAAATTATTTGGCTTCTTGAAACCCCCCTTGTTTTCAGCGATCTAAGGGACTTTATATGCCTGCCTCCCTTCCATCCTCATCCTCTCCATATCTGCAGACAAATAATTCACTGTCTTGGTCAGTTCGTCCACTTGAGGGTGGGAAATCAACGATCCAGAGGTTGAGGTTTCTGACCTTCCCTTTCTTCTGTCTGCGTCGGCCTTGTTTCTCAGTCTGTCAGCTGCTAATATGTTGGATTCCACTTCTATGGCTGCATATTGCATTTGGGCTAAGGAGGTGGCTCTTCTTTCTCTCAACAAAAGGCATAAATCAGGGTCAAATGCACCAGCATAGGAAATTTGGGTAGAGGCTTCTAAGGGCTTTATCTCTGCAGGAATCCTATTATACATTTTGTTAAATATTTTGGAGAAGTCGGAGACTGACTCTCCTTCCATCTTCTTCAAAGACCTAAATTCTATCATGTAATACATAAAGTCCTTCCTATCCCCCCACTACCTCAGGAAAGCACTATCCAAAGCCTCAATCCCAGCAATATATCCTGGGGCCAATCCTCTAAACCACTTCCTTACCTCACCATCCAAGCTCTGGACGAAAACTCTCATACAGACATCTTCATTTTCAATATTGAGGTTATCTGCATAACTGTAGAAATCCACTAGGTGTTCTTCATCAGTTATGTCTCCTTCCCCAGTGAACTTGGGCATGTACTTCAAGTAATCCCCAACAGGAAGAGGATTCACAGGATGGGGTAGGATTAAGGGAGCATATCTGGCAGTGACTATGGAATCCATTCTATTCAGAGGGGGATTAGCACCAACCATAGGGATGTTAGGTGGAGGAGAAGTTGGAGGAGAAGGAGTTTGCGAAGGGGGGAGCGGGAGTAAATCTCAGATTGGGATGGGAAACAAGAGGTGATTCAAGGAACAGGCTACCAAGCTCCAGTCAGCATGTTCTCCTCCTTGTGCAGGAGTGGGGAAATCTTCTACGGCCCTGGGTCTATGCCAAGGTATAGTTT
>JZKD02S1670311.1:495592-507400 GCA_000966675.3 Picea glauca
TGGAAAGATTTGTCCACCGTATATATAAGCACAATCATCTGGACCGTTGATACTTGAGCAGCGCATAAATGTGAGCATGGAAAGTATATGCACCCAGAGAACTTAGGATACGTGCATTTCATGAATTTTTCTCAAACTTTTACATTTTACATCACCAAGGGGTTAGGAAAATAACTTTTCAAGCATCCAAAACATGGTGCAACATTGATTAGCAAGATGGTTTTATTGAAGTAAAGAAAACTAGCCTATATTCTAACTTAACTTCCTATGACAATTAACTCAGATTAAATTGTTGGGCTAAGAACTTATTCTACCCTGGGGCTATCTTACCAAGATTAGACAGTCTGGCCAGATTCATTCACTAACTAACCTAGATCCTTTGGCTAAGATTAAACAGTTTAGCCAAGATTATTCACTATTCCTATCAACTTCAATTTAAAAGAACTTGGCCATGCTTGAAAGGTATGGACCAAGTCACTGTTATTGCATGGGGCTCTCATTCAAATTCTTTTATGCCCTCTTTTATTTTTTCTTATTCTTTTTCTTATTCTTTCTTTTCTTTTTCTTTCTTTTCTTTTTTCTTTCTTCTATTTTTCTTTCTTAAATTATTTGTAGAATGAAAAATCATTTGACAAACAAAAACACTAGAGAGATAACATTCCAGTCACCAGTTGATCTTATAAATTATAGGGTGATAATAGTGGCTCCACCTGGGGATGGTACTCTCCTTGTGAAGTACCAAGAATCCTAATTCCTGATGTTCTGAAACTTCCTCCCTAGTCGCCTTCGTTGCTTGATTGGTTTTATTCGAAAAAAGGATAATAGTGGTCAGAGGCTTAGGGCCTTCTCTTTGGGCTTCAACCAGCTGACCAAAGTTATTCACTTAGAAAACTGCAAGAAACAATAAAAAATGGTTTGTACCTTGGAAAGTGTGACTTCAGGTCTCTACTGAGGTGGTGAATAATGCTTCAACATTCTGCCATTTATAAGTCCTCCTGGAAGATCTGTCCCATCACTGTTGTTTAGCAAGAAAGTGTTGTTTCCTCTGAATGCTTGAATTATGTATGGTCCCATCCACAAGCTATCAAATTTACCATGATTTCCCTTGTCTTCATTTCGGGAATCCCATCTCAGCACCAAATCTCCTATCTCAAAATCATCTTCCTTGGTTCTTTTGTCAAAAATATTCTTAATTCTTTCTTGGACTACCTGGGTCTTGTTGTATACTTCTTCCCTAGACTACTGCAAATGGATCATCTGGTTGATCCTTCTTTGGGATTCGTTTGGCTCAGATTGCATGTCTTGGAGCAATTTCATGACAGGAACTCCTAAGGAAGTGGGAAAAACTACTTCTGTGCCATAGACCATCTAATATGGTGACATACCGATTGACCTTTTGGTGGTCAGTCTGTTGGCCCATAGTGCAAAAACCAACTTGTTATGCCATGACTTCTTGTTTTTCTGCAAAGTTTTCTTGATGATGTTTACCAGAGTTTTATTTGATGATTCCGCTAGCCCATTTCCCTGAGGGTAGTAAGTTACAGAATGTCCCAAACAAATATGGTATTGGTTGCAAAAATCTATGGGTTTCTTTGATCGAAAGTAGCTGCATTTTCAGTTATAATCTTTCTAGGACATCCAAAGTGAGACAAGATAGTATTTTCAAGAAATTTAATAATGACAAAATCTGTGGCTTGCCTGCTTGGTACTACTTCGATCCATTTTGTAAAATAATCTGTGGCAGTAAGAATCCACCTATGCTGGCCCGAAGGAGGATGTATTTCTCCGATGAAGTCTAATCCCCATTGCTGGAAAGGGGCTTCAACGGAGATCGGTTTTAGGGGTAGAGGAAGAAGTTTCCTTTTGCCTTCAAATAGATGACATTGATGACACAAAGTCACTTTGTGATGCACATCGGCAAATAGAGTAGGCCAATAGAATCCATCTCTAAGGATTTTGTTGGTTGTGACCTTCCAGTTTAGATGACCACCATAGTTTCCTGCATGAAACTCATATAGTACTTTGTCAGCTTCATCCTTCAATAGACAATTTAACAAAATACCTCCAGGATATTTCCAATACATATTGCCTTCTAGAATACAGAATTTTAATGATTTCAGTTTTAAAAACCTAGCTTTAGTCTTAGTCAAACCAGGGGAAGCTTGTAAATTATGCAAAACAAGTATTAGGTCTGCGTACCATGGAGAGTTGAGAAATACCTCTCTCATGCTTGGAGTCACCTGCTCACCCTGTTCATCTGTTGTAGCTAAGAAATTAATGTCAATATCATGGAAATTTGATTCAGCCATTAATTTTGCTAGACCTTGACCTTTAATCAGTTTTGTAGGCTTAATCTCTATGTCATACTCTATAATGATAGCAATCCATTTTCCTCTTCATCCATCTGGATTGTCTTGGGTTAAAATGTCTTTTACTACCACATTTGGAACATATGCAATGGTGTGGAAATGGAGAATGTATACCCTAAAATATTTTATAGATTTCACCAAGGCAAAAGATTGTTTCTCCATTATTTTATAATTAAAAGCATCATCTCTTAAAGCTTTACTGAAAAGGCTATGGGTTGTTCATACCCTTCACTATTTTTCTGTAGTAATACTGTTGCAATGGTATGTTCAGAGGTGAAAGAAAAAAGATAGAAATCTTTGGTGAAATCAGGACTGATCAAAACTAGAGCCTACGTGAGTGCGAGTTTGACTTGTTCAAAAGACTGCCTGGACTCGGTGTCCCATTTTATTGTTGTGTCCTTTTTTAACATCTTTGTGATGTTTCTGAGAAGCTCAGCCAAGTTGGGTATGAATCTCCGCGGAAAGTTTATTTTTCCGATGAAAGACTATAACTCTTTGATGTTTCTTGGATGTTCTAATTTCTAAATGGCCTCGATTCTGCTGGGGTATATTTTAATTCCATCTTTGGAGATTATGTGCCCTAGAAGTTTACCTTCCTCTAATCCGAAAAGGCTCTTTTTAGGATTTAAAGAAATCCCAAATTTCCTGCATTTCTCAAAAACTCGTCTGAGATGTCGTAAGTGCTCGTCGTCAGATTGGGAAAACACAGTTACGTCGTCCAAATAGATGACAATAATTTTTTTGAGTTCTTCCACAAAAGCAATATCCATTTCCCTCTGGAATGTGGCCCCGGCGTTCATCAGCCTGAAAGGTATTTTCACATACATGAAAGTACCCCACAGTGTTGTGAAAGCGGTTTTGTCTTGGTCATCTGGGTGAACGAGTACCTGATTATAACCCAAAAACCCATCCAGTAAAGAGATTCGACTAAATCCAACTACCCTTTGTAATATGTGGTCCATTTTTGGCAATGGGTAATTTTCCTTCAGGGAGACCTTATTCATATTTTGGAAATCGATGTAGAGCTTGATTTCTCCAGATTTCTTTCATGTTGGGACCAAATTTGAAACCCATTTGGAAAACCGTAACGGAACTATGATTTTAGCATCGTACATTTTTTTTATTTCTTTTTCTATTAGAGGAAGTAGCTTGGGATTGATTCTCCTAAGTTTCTATATGAAAGGTTTTTGGCCTTCTTTTATTGGAATTCTATGTTGTATGATGCTAGTGTCATAAGATTTCAAGTCCTCATAACCCCAGGAAAATATGTCTGAATATTCTTTGAAAAGCTCAATGTATTTGAGTTTCTGCTTAGGGTGTAATGATTTGGAAAGTTTCACCATCCTGGGATTCTCTTCCATCCCTATATTACAATCTTCTACTTCTTGACCACTGGCTTCAATTTTTGGTTTTTTAGCTACATCATTAAAATCAAATAAGTCTTCTAAAGGAACTAAACCTCTAGGTAAAACATTACTCTTCAAATGCAAAACATCATCTTCCATCTCATCATCACCTAACTCTCCTGAATCTATCTTATTTACACTATCATTCTCAAAATCAGATCTTTTTACATTTTTATCTTCATTTTCTAAGTCTATGTTTGTACACTCAAAATCATTTTTACATTGCAGAAAGTCTTCAATTTGATCATCATTACCAAATACCTGCCAGTATTCGATGTTTTCGGGAATAGTCGTTCTGCACTTCACCTCCACCGTGTATGGGCGAGTGGAACGAAAAGGAATTTTGCATGTGGTTACTGACGTAACTAACCCGTCTGCCAAAATATTTTGTCCCCTAGGCATCACCTGCAAATCAACTTCAGTGAAACATCTAAGGGAATCGAGAACATCATTCCTATAAGCTCTAAGACGAGGGTGTTTTGTTTCATACTCACCTTTAATTTGCTTGATTATTAATTCGGAATCACCTCTCACCATAATTTGTTTGGCACCAACCTTCTTTAGAAGTTTCAGACCGAGCATCAAAGCTTCATACTCGGCAATATTGTTAGTGCATTGAAAATTTAATTTGTAAGAATGGTTTTCCAAATACCTGGATTTTTGATTGTGCAACCAAACTCCTACTCCAGCTCCTTCTTTTCTCACAGCTCCATCAAAGTCCATGCTTCAGAAATCGGCTGGAAATTCTTCAGTTATCACATTTTTCTGTCTTTCTGCCTCAACGACTTCTTAGCCTTCGTCTGGACCAGATGTATCTTCTTCTAGCTGAATGATTTGTTCTCTCATATCACCATCATTGTATATACTATACGATGAAGGAGTCCAGGTTAGAATGTGTAGAGTACATAGGATAGTTATGTGGTTTTTCTTGGATACTAACCATGTACTTCATCAGTGTTTCTCTGTATAGTCTTCTTTGTTGACCAAAAACTGGGACAGTGGAATATGACATATCCAACTACAAAGTACCTTTCAACTTGGCCCCCCAATACTGGGACAACAACATACCATACTTCGGGGGAATGTCTGCAACCACAACATCCATGACCATGCTCTTTGCGGGAATCTGAACCAGGGTGATACACAAATCTTTGATTAAATCGATACATCTAACTTTACTAGAGTCAAAAGAGTGCAAGTCATTGTAAGGCCTGGTAACTTCAAGTCCCAATTTTTCCATCACTGCTTTAGGCATCAAATTATGAGAAGCACATGAATCTAGCATAGCATTATGAAAAATTAGGTCATGTATATTAAGGTTGATGTAAAAAGGAGCGAAAACACCATTGTCGGTCTGACGATCCACTTCAGGCCCGAACAGGAGTTATGGTTGATCATCTGTAAGGTTCACAGTATCTAAATGATTTGTTGATCCAACAGTTAAGGATTTTGTATCTATATCAGGTTCAATGGTCAGAGCTTTAATCACCTGTGAATGGTAAGCCTCTTTGCTCAACAACTCAGAAAGGGAATGGGAATTTTTACTTTGGCTAGTTCCCCTTTGAGGCTGAAAGGTGCAGGTGCTCTGCTTTGGCTCAACAATTCTGATTTGTCCACCATGATCTTCTAGCCAGAAGTATCCGGTGGGTTAATTGACGAAACCTCAGACTACGATGATCTTTTCAAAATAGTAAGGTTTATTTTTGCTGGAACTTCAGCATTAACCTTCTCAGGTTTCTTCTTAACAGAAGGCTCAGTGGATTTTTGGGTTTCGACTGACTTCTTTGTTTCGGTCCCCTTTTTTGGAGAACTTCCATCCATCTTTTTACTTCATAGATTGTACTGTCGGTGTACCTCCAAAATAGCATTTTCAAATGCCTGATGTTTGGCGTCTTCAACTTCTTCACTTACCTTTGTTTGATTGAGAAGAAAAAGTTCTTTCTCTTCCTGGGTAAGGAAAATAACTTTGTTATCGTGAATGCCCATGAGGTTTATGTGAGTATCCTCCAGTTCTTCAATTACTTCCTCTTATTCATCGGCATAATTTTCTTGTAGGGGAGGTATGATCTGTTGATCAGGACCTCTATGTTCCCTTTGGTCCCTAGGATCTCTCTACTAGATTTGAGGAGGGTTTCTTATGAAGTTAGGATTTCGAATTTGAGGAGCTAGTGGGTTTTCTCCAGGAGGGTTTCTTTCGGATACAGTAAGTCTCTCCATCATTATTTCCATTGCTCTAGCCAAGGAATCCAATTTGGAATCATAAGTTGATGTGGAAGGTTTCTCTTTGATTGTGACTCTCTTCTCTGTCCTGTGTCATGCCTTTTTTTCCAACAGGTTGGCCTCCACACTTATTGCACTTTTTTGCATGTCCTCCAGGGTGGTGGAATTTATTTCCCTTAATTGATATGACATATCGGCGTCAAAACCATCAGGTAATTTTATCAATGCTAAACCTTGTGGAGGCTTCATATCGGTTGGAATTGCATTGTACAGGTTATTGAAACGGGTGCAGTAATCTTGTACTGTCTCGCCTTGATTTCTTCTGATATTTTTGTATTCTGACAATATTTGGAGAGGGTTTTTATTTACCTCTCATCTGTCTAGAAAAATCCTTTGGAACGTGGTAAGGTCAAGGATTGAGGCAGAGCATAAACCTTTATACCATTTCTTAACATCACCCATCAAACTTTGGGCAAACAATCTCATTTGAACGTCCGCCTCATCTACTTCCTGTAGGTCAAAATAATCATTCATTTTATCAATGTGTTGATGAGCACTCAAGGGTCCTGTTCCATCAAACTGGGGAAGTCTCATTTGATATTCTTGGGGCATAACATGGAGAGGTGTGGCCAACACCAAGGGAGCATATCTGGCTGTCATGATAGGCAGAGGGGGCCGAACAATAACCTGGACGATAGATGGAGTGGTGACAGAAGATGAGCATGAGGAGGGGCTTGCTGGCACAGAGTTAGTGGTTTGAGGTTTAGCAGTGGGATATAGAACTTCAGGAGTCTGGGGTTGCAAGATGGTTGGGTCTAGGATAGTTTTAGCCAAAAAGCTGTAAGATTTTGTTATGAATAGGCTTTGTTCAAAAAAGATGTGAAAGTCGAGATCCTGAATGGCAACAAGATCCTCTGGAAGAGAAAGGGACTTTTGAAGTGGATTATGTCTTACTGAACCTTCAACAATGGTCCTTTTCTGAGAAACTGTTCTGGATTATCTGTTGCTATCGCAGGTTGTAGGTCAAGATGAGATCGAGTATAAGCTCTTTTGGGAGCTAGATTTATTTTTTATTTATATATATATATAATTTTTAGTTTTACGAGTCTGAAAAGAATATGTACAGGTTTCTAACAACCTCTAAACATTACTTCTTTCTCATATTTTCAATATTTCAGAAGCAAGATTTTCTTCTAGGGAAGAGGACGTGAGGTTAAAAGATTTGTTCAGTTCTTTCCCCAGTGGAGTCGCCACTATGTTAACGCCTTGTAAATTTCCTAGAGGTTGTCAGCAAAGAAGAAATCTACGAGAGGTAACTTTATCCAACCTCTTAGAAGCTGGGATCTAGCCCTACCAACTTTAGAGAGGGATCAATCTATATGATTTAGATATGTTTCAAATTAAAAATATTAGGCTAGGTAAATAAATAAGTTGGTTTTGTTGTTGTACTATTTGTCGGGTTGGCTGAGATAGTTTACACATCCATTGGGCTATGGGGTCTGTATCGTAAGAATGAAATCCAAACTAGAAACAAAGAAACCTTTCACAGGGTGAGATAATATAATCACTGGATTATTTTAGTAGCATAAATGAGGAATAGCAAAAAAAGGTGAGAAGATCAGTTACAATAAAGAAGCAGTTAAGAATTTATTTATCATAAGATCAGAAGATAAAACATAAAAATCTTTCAAAGTGAGAAACAGGGTATACGAAGATAAATCCTGCAACATTCATTACTTTCAAAGATTAGATTTAGAAAACAGTGTGATAACTAAGCGAGAATAACATTAAACTTAGAAAGAAAAACATCACCAGTGAATACACGCAAGAATCCTGTAAAAATGCCTCTTTGTATTAATGGAAGATCTCTTGAAAAATATTACAGTCTGATAGCTCATGGGGTGTAAAGATCAACCCTCAATACTTCGAAAAGTGAAGTATTTATAACCCAACATTACAAACGATCCTGTCATTAAAGATCAAGATGTGGTAAATCTATTTTTAGCCTAACTAACTTAACAATATATAGAAATCTAGGAACTGTTTGATGATGTGTCGCAACTGCATGCTGTTTTTTGGGTGAGTCATTGGGGAGGCCTCTGCACGACCTCATCTGACTAGATAGTTGACTAGGATGGGACAACTCATTTATTACTCGATCATGTCACAAAGCTCTTCCCATCGAAGATGACTGGGAACACTGACTTTGAGCAGCCTTCGGTAGAATTCGTCAATTTCTATGTATTTAGCGAAGGTAGGCTTGGTGATGAAGATATATTGGATCTCATGTTGAATGTTGATGCCCAACTGAAGTGCATCTAGGAATGCCTTGCCAGTGATGCTACCTTGAATTCCTGAAAACTTTGAACTATCCTTAGACACATCGTCCAGTCTCTTTTTGTAGTCGAGGAGTGTCATCAGTTTGTCATTTATAACCTTCAAACCAGGAATACCTTTCTTATGTAGAGCCTCAATCTTGTTGAAAAACATTTGTACCCCTTGGTCCATGGTATGAACCTTTTCTTCCAGTTGTAGCATCAATCCTCTCTTGGTCAATACTATCTTGACCTCAAGGATGGTCTCTATCCTATCTTCAATTCTCATCTCTTCCAATTCCTCTATGGTTTTAAAATTTAGGAACTTGATGATTTCATTAGCCTATGTGGGCATCTCTCCCAATTCTAATCTAATCTTCTCGATGGCCTGTTTGCTTCTCTGCACCAATTCATTTTGCTCAAACATAATATGTATCATTGGCCATATCTTGTTCATAGATTTGGTGATGTCTATCCAGACATTTGCTTTAACTTCGGCCATCATTTTACCTGCCACCGTTTGCTTCCAGAGCTATTGAAACTCTTGTTTGAACTGGTGTGACACTTGTTTTTCCTTGGAGAAGCTGGTTTGATAAGAATATTTGAGTACCTGAAGGTTCTCAATCTCCTTTTTTAGCCTGCTAATCTCTGTCTCCTGCAGATTCATTTTCTCCATAGATTTGGCCAATTCAACCGTCTTTTCCTGAGACGTCAGTGGATTCACCAATGGGACTTCTGCTAGTGATGTTGTTCTCACTCCTAAGAGTGGAACTGCACTCAATGGAATGACTTCCATGGGTTTCAACTGTTCTTTCTCTTTCATTATCTTTTCCATTTCAGCTTCCATTTCTTTCAGCTGTGCATTTTTCTCCATGATTAATTTAAGCATCTCATCTTTTTCTCCTTTTGTTGCTGCTATTTCCTTTGCCTACGAGTCTACTATTGGTGGCAGCTTCAATTTCTTTCTCAAAGATGCTATGTCTATGTTTTTCTTCTTAATCATCTCCTCGACTACTTTCACATTCGAGGGATCGTACCCGATCTTGAGGACCAATTCCTCCAATGTCTTGATCCTATTGTCTTTGGCAAAGGATGATATCTTCTCCAACTTCAACTGTGTCTGGACGTTGTTCAGAGACACTTGTAATCTAGAGGCAATAGTGGAAGCATGTGCCAGCGTGCAGAAAACCATTTCTCCCGTATGCCTATGCAGATCCATTTGATCGACAATATGCACATCTTTGGTCTGGAATTCAAAAGTAGCCCTTTTGTAATCAGTGATTACCTTTGGGTATGGTACCTGTGCTTGGAGGAATGACATGTGCATTCTACCCTTCTCTGTGTCGAACATCGATAGCAGCCTTTGTTGTGCAGACGACGTCTGCTTTCAAAATTGGGCATATGTGCTGTTGGTCAGAGTCTGATTCTTTTTCTCGATCAGATCATATTTCTAAAAGATACTGAGCTTCGAACCAGTCTTGCCTGGCTGGTTGATCGGTGGAGTATCTGTAGGATTCTTTGGTAACATTGTGGTTATAATCTACTTGTCGCTTGTGTTGAGAAGCGACCGATCAACCTATATCACTGTAGTAGATGGAACTTCCCTTTCTCCAGCTGGTTCAGGAGTTGTGGTTTTAGGCCTCTTGGTATGCAGTCAGAACTCTTCTAATGATACTTCAGTGATAGGAGGTGACAAATCCTGCCTAGACCTTTTCTCCTTCGGAGCCTGTGGTGTGATTTTTTATGATACAGTGACCGGGGAGTCCTTTTGTTCTGTCTCGACCAAAGTATTGGGTTCCCATCCTGTCTGATTTGCAAATTTTTCTACCTCAGTCTTATATTCGTGGACATACATGATATTCTTGTTTTTCACCCTCATCTCAAAAATAATCCCGCACAGATCGTAGTGCCATGTGAAACTCACAAAGAATTTCATTTCCTTCAGCAGCCTGTCTGCTTCTTCCCCTGCACTTCGATTGTTGAATATGAAAGACCCAATCTTCCCTTTGATTCTGAGTTGTTTTTTCTTTAAGGAGACAATGTGAATATCATCAGAGTTTATCATCTTCCTTATGTATTCCAGAGAAACAATTCTGACAGGTAAGTATTTGGGCAGTTTATATGGGGACAAATCGCACCCATAGATTCTGATCTCAGTGTGATCTTGGTACAAGTACCAATCACCAGTTTTTGTATGATCCAAGAGATGTAGAATCCTCTGAACTTCGTCATTAATTCTGGGTTCGGGTCTGCCGCTGAGCATTAATTTGTTAATTCTGTGGATAAATTGACAAATTTCTCATGAATACTATTCGCCAGGAACGTGCTAAAATCGAACTGTGTAGTGGGCTTCTCATCGGTGGAGAAAATAGACAAAAATCCCAGAATGGGTTCATCTACGCATTGATCTGAATAATAACCCAACAAGGCGCATAGGGACGTGATAACCTGGTTTCCTTTGGTTGATAACATGGAGGAAGGATAAGGGGGATTTGTAACGGGGAGCTGAGAAAATTATGGAGGAAAAAGATCAAATATTTGAGCTCTTTGAGGAAAAGTCATCTTCTGGTATAATTTTGTAAGGATTTCAAGGTTAAAAGGTGATGTGGAGTTGGCTCGAGATATTTGCATCATTTGGTCGATGGATTTTGGCATGATGAGGAAAATAAATTCCCCAGAGGAGGACACGATGGCTCTTTGCTCGTGGATATAGTGGGCTTGGCACTTGAGAGAAAACTCTGGGAAATGGTGAATCTAAGGGAAGAGATACAGGGGTAGGTTGTAATCCCAAAGTCCAATTTCATCACTCTAGTCTAGTAAAACTTCTTTAAGCCATGAATAAAGGTCTACGAAGTCAAAATCGCACTTAGCATCTGTGATTAAGTAATCTTTGTCAACTAGTGGAATCCTGTCGAGGTTGACAGGAGGCGGGAGAAACAAATTCTCCTCTCCTTCTACTCGTTTTGACTTTGGCACCATTACTATAACAATACCTGCAAATAAAACAACATCAATGGGGATGACTATAGCTGGGGGTGACTGACTGTAATGGAGAAGAAAACAGGGTAAATTCTTTGGTGCGATGAGTGGGTAAATGGTGAAGGAATGGTGAGGGTAATTTTGAGTAAACGGGTGTTTGTTGGGCACAGGGGACAGGTTAGATAGTTAACGGATAGGTTATCCAATAATAAATGGCCAACGGGTCACTTAGAGTGTGAGATGGCAGGTGACAGTGACTGAGGGATACGGATGGGTGATGTGGTGGTTATCAATTGGGGGAAAAATCATGGTGAGGGGGCTTGCCACGAGTGAATGAGGGGGAAAGAATGACAGATTTTATGGGATGTGACTCTTTTGGAAAGGTGGATGATGATGTCAGGAGGTGATGTGATATGTCAAACAGTGAGAGGCGGTGGGATTCGAGACCAGTAGATTCATGCCACGTATAGATAGGGGGCCCACCAGAGTAAGATTCTAGTCTGGAACCCCCCCCCCCAT
>JZKD02S1670311.1:518444-544483 GCA_000966675.3 Picea glauca
CCCCTTGCACCTTTTGTTCTTCAGCCTTTTATGCTCTCTGTGCCATATCCCTTCAATGAACCATTCCTCTACTGTGCATTTTTTTTCCTGCGCTCTGCATCCTTGCACACCCTTGATTCTCCTACACAGTGACAACCTTGTCTCTTCTTTGTTCGACATTCTTATAGTCTCTGTTGTATTTGTGCATGCAATATTCACAATGCCTCTGCATGTTGAATCCACGCCAATATACTCCACCTCTCGAGTGCTCTGCCTGATCATCATGGTAACTCTTCATCTTCTCTGGCGGTTTTCCCACGCGTTCATCATCACTGTACGTTGTACTAAGATTCGTCAGCCTCTCTGGTAGTTTGAGACTCTTTGTCTTTTCTGTGACAGTCGAGCTTACCTTCTCTATTTCAGTTACAGACTTCAACACTCATCCATCTGTCAATCCCTTCTAAGGATAGTCTTCCTTCACTAGACGAAGCTTGGAGACTCTTCATCTCCTCTGGCGATCACACAGAGGTCTCTTCAAATTCTCTAGAAGATGCCATCAATGGTTTCTGGCAGTTTCACTGTGTCATGCATCAATAGCCCTCCCATATCCTTCAGTTTCAATCATATCCAGAACAACCAACCACACACAGTCTGTCTTATTTTCTTTTATACAGACCTCCACGATGGTTCCACTTCACATTTCCTTAGGCAAAAGAAACATAACTGTCCCAGCAACTGAGACACCAACTGATTTGCAATCATGAATCCGTTTCACTAACAGATTTGTAACTGAGAGTTTAACTGTGAGAGAGAACAGTAACCCTCCGATCAACAGTTGATCTAATGGTTCAGATTACATCTCGATTTCACATATCGCAATATCAGGATTCCTGATGTCAATAATCTTTGACATGTACAACTCTCGATCCCCGAAACTCCGACAAGTACTGGAATCAACGGTCCAGATTCAACCTTAATCTGATGGTTCAGATTACATCGTGATTTCACATATCACGATATCGATATTCCTGATGTCAATAATCTTTGACATGTCCAACTCTCGATCCCCAAAACTCCGACAAGGACTGGAATCAACGGCCCAGATTCAACCTTAATCTTACGGCTCAGATTACATTGTGATTTCACATATCGCAAAATCAGGATTCCTGTGGTGAATGTTCTTTGACAACTTCAACACTCGATCCTCAAAACTCCAACATGGACTGGAATCAACGGTCTAGATTTGATCTTGATTCAACGGCTGCGATTTAAGTCACTATTTTTCATATCGCAAAATTGGTATTCCTGTTGCATTGTTTCTTTGACATTTCCAACCCGCGATCCTCAAAACTTCGACATGGTGTAAGTCTGCTGACATCACATGTGTTAAATAACTGCCATGTGTCACCCTGATTTGTGACTTACATGTGCTTGTCATGTTGAATCAGTATGACACTTGTCATTACCTGGTTGTGCCATGTGTTCCTAGCTGACGTGGTTTGCTGATGTGAGTCATATCGACAGTCCAGATGTGATCTTGATTTGATGGCTCAGATTATGTCGCGATTTTTCATATCGCGAAATCGGGATTTCTGTGGATGATATTACTTGTCATCTCCAACTCTTGATCCCCGAAACTCTGACAGGGAGTTAGATCAATGGTCCACATAACCCCCTAATATGGACGATCCTCCTACTTTCGGGATATGTGAGCCCTCTACTCCTTGCACTTTTAAAGATCGTGCAGGTTTTCCTTGATCCAATGGTGGTCAGACCCTGCACTCAGATCTAACGCCTGAGATCTATCCTCCTCTTTAGCGTGCCCTTCTTGTCTTTATTCATATCTGACAATCTTCATGCTGTCGGGAATTTTTGATGGGATCCAACGATCAAAAATGATTCTCGAGCCTTCGATCATTTTGTCAATGTTGTGTTGCCTTCGATCATTCGATCTTCCTGGATTTATCTTCTATTTTCCTGTTGATCATCGATGTTGTACTCAAGCCATCATTACTATTGTACTTGCCATCATCACTGTTGTGCTTGCCAGCGTTGCCTTCGATCATTCGATCTTCCTGGACTTATCTTCTATTTTCCTGTTGATCATCGGTGTTGTACTCAAGCCATCATTACTACTGTACTTGCCATCAATGAAAAGCTTACGCTACCTGTAAAACATACCAAACATCCTCTGCACTATCTCTTCTGATCTTATCGAGGTTGCTCTGCAGCTTCTTCCCAAAATACTTCTGATGCCCATCTGTTACATTCTTCCTGTATTCATGCCATCTTCATTGCTGTAATTTCCATCAATGACAAGCATATGCTACCTGTTAAAAATTTCCAACATGCATTTCCCTAAAGAATGGGTGCCCCTTTTACATGAAGCAGTCGAAGGATATAGCTTCAACTAGAACAAAATTCTATCAGATAACCTAGCTAAGGAGGTTATGGAGTATCAAACCACGAGATCCAATGGCTGAACAATAGCCTTTTACATGTCGACATACATCATGGATGATATATGTTTCACGACTCCTTTCCCTTTGATGAATTGGAGTTGGAACTCAACCTACACTGAACCGATTCATGAATATCATTCTAAGTTGTTGGAAGAAAATGCTAAGGATTCTTTTTATGAAATTTGTCATTTCGTGGTGATACTAGTGCATCAAATGATGTATGGTTATGCACCCCCCCGTATTTCAAAGTCGGTCATAGAAAAGCTCAAGGCAGTCGTCGATTGGTTTATTAAGAAGAATTTCTCCTATATCAGGGTTTTCAGATGTTCTATCCCTCTGCATGCACTTCCGAAATTCCTCTCTGACAGACTGGTGTGCAAGGAGGTAGATCATCAGATAATAACAGGCGGTATTGTGATAGAACTGAAGACAGCTCAGAAGAAGTTTTGGCCAGTCTTTCCTGTACAGATTGGAAGGTTTTTTCTACTCAACCTGGGTCATTTGAAAGTTGAAGTTGGAGTTGTAGAGGAGGTCAATTTGGTGAATCTCGAACATAGGAAACATGACCCTTACCAAATAGTGGGAAGCCACATGGCTCACTGTGGCATGAAATCATTTGAACATGATGAATCCCCTCACGATGAAATTTTCAAAGGTCTCAAAACCTACGAGGAGGTGTTAGATAGGGTACAAAAATTATCATCCAACTTGCAAACCAATCTTCTAACCTTCCAGAGACACAGACGAAGAAGTTTTCCTAAGGTATTGTAGGGAGAAGCAACAACATATCCTCCAGAACAAGAAAAAATTCCCCTAGGCTTCGGATAGAAAGAAGAGAATAAAGCAGACACCGAGCAAAATCCACAGGGGGCAGAAGGATCTTCACAAAACAAAGAATTCCCATAGTTAGAGAATCTAGGAGAAGAAACAGAAAGAAAGTATGGGTCACCTACCGAGTCTAGTCAATAAACCCCCCCTTCATCATGTACTATTCATGTTGATACCCTCAAGACAGTAGGGGAAATAAAATCCATAGAGTTGGGTAATGCCATCACTTCCTTGACCCCTTTACAGTCTACTTTTGGGTTTCCTCAGATAGGATTCATATCTTCTAGTGACCTCGACCCTATCTCCACAGAAGAAATACCTCCCTCTGATTACTTCTTCAGTAAAAAGAGGAAGGTTGTATTAAAGCAAGATATGTATATGAGAGAAGGTGGTATGGTAAAGAAACATGGGGTACTGGTAGATGGGAAAAACTTCGAAGAGGGATATTTTGCCACAGAGGTAGCAGGATCCATCGGGGCTTTGGCAATGACAAATCTATTCACCATTGACAATATGAGAACAAGGTTGAAACAGAGTAACCATGTGATAGTCCAGTTGCAAAACCAACTAAAAGATACCGAGAAAAATATCAAAGAAGAAATAAATAAAGGTCTAGAGCATGCCAGAGCTGCTAACAAGAAATAAATTCAATCGCTTAAGTCAAGTCTAGACGAGATGAACGAGAAAATGCAGACTAGCCAAATATAGGTTATTCGGCAAGAAGAAGAAGTAAGACAACTACAGGCTAAATTGAATTCAATAAAAGGTCAAGTTATAGACTTGAAAGCTTTTCAGGACCAATCATTGGAAATACATGCAAAGGTAGAAGCCGAGCAACAGAAAGTAATCTCCCAAGTAGAGATTATTCAGAATTATTTTCAAGAAGTAAGAAATGATCTTGATAATATTATTTTTAAAGAAAAATAAGCTAAAGAAGCAAGGGTCAATTTCCAAAAGGCAGTTCTAGGTTCTGAAATTGAAGAAGTATCAAAAATTCCAAAGATTTCTATCACAGAGAAGATCAGAGGCGATATCATGCTCAAGGTATGGGAAAACAACATAGCAGAAAATAAGAAAATATCCAAAGAAATCAAAGACGATTGCGAAGAAATCTTTGATTTGTTGGAAAAGAGATCATTAGGTATTGGAGGAGACAATTGCACTGGGCAATTAGGATAGATAAACATTTTAAGACACCAGTTGAATTTCAAAGAGGGTTTGAACGAAATTCAGATGGCAATTTCACAGTTAAAGGAAATGGATGTTACCCTAATAGACAGGTGTCTAGTGAAGCCAAACTTGAAATTTCAATCAATTAAGTTTGTTAGTAAGGGGATCTAAGACCGACTTCCAAAAATTCAGAGAAAAAATTATCTATTCAAAGCAAAGGATTTTCTAGAGCCTCCCAGAAATTTTGTACACTTTCTTGAAAAATGTATTGAATGTATTGGGTTGAAAGAAGGAGATAATTCAATAAAATAACGAGGTATCATTTTGAAAACTTATATTATCGATATGATAGGAAAATAAATGATAATCATGCAAACAGTTGAGGTTTGCATTTTTGTAACTGTTTTCCCCTTGGAGTTAGGAGATCACCAACCAACAATCATAATTGATCTGGTATAAGTATAATTTCAGGAGATTGAAAGAGGGATTTTTTTCTAGGCGCATTGTAAAGAAGATTTTGAAGATATTTTTGAATTAATACAAATACAGTTTGAAGATTCCAAATCTAGTCAAGTTTGAGTTATGTGCTTCTCTTTTGTTTCATATTTTTCATATATCTCTTTAATGAATGCTTAACTACAATTTAGTACAACCTCTACTGCGGTGATTATTTATTCTTTCAATTTAATCATTTACAACTTTTCCTCTGTATCGGCTATCAGTAGATACAAGACTTGTAAACATTTTAGATTTCAATATCATATGCTTCATTAAGAGTTTTTCCTAACTATTTCCTTCTTTTGTCACAAAGTGAGATTCCTCTTTAATTTATGCCTCACCTTGTTCGACAACTTTATGTTTTATTTTCATTTCATGCATATTCCCTTTTTCAAAATTTACCTAAGATACCAGAAACGACCTTTAGTCTTGTCATACCATTAGTTTAAATTTTTGGAGTTCTTCTTATATGTCTTGAAACTGAAATAGCGAAGCCTTAAAAGAAAACACAAGAATTTATCCTTTTAGTCTTTATCCCTCATGAATGTTTTGATTACAAGACAGCCCAATATCGAGCCTAGATTATCATATCAAACGAGCATTGCCTTAAATTTATTTAACACCATATTACAGATAGTAAATAATCGAGTTGAGTTAGAACGTTCATGGGCAGTAATTGAAAGAGACATTAGTATCCAGGAAAACTGGGAAGCTAGACAGAGACAGTTAAGGAACCAGCCATAGCCCTTTTCGTATAACCAATTTCTTATCCTTAGTTTTCTCTATCTTTTTGGATGCCTTGACAGTGTTCTTTAGAGCCTTAAAGTACAAACTCAGGAGCAACATCTTTTTGGCACTGTTGTCGGGGAATGAAGAAACGAAGTTTTTTCCCTGGGAAGAACAACATTGACACTTTCTAGCTTTGATAGTGAACAAAGATTGAAAACCTTATAAGGCTACCTTTATGTTTCACTTGGCGAATCCACGATAAATAAATTATCTTTTAATTGAAATAATACTAGGAAAAACCCAAATGACAAACAAACTTCGCCTGTTCCCGATCCAAAAAAAAAATTAAAATCAAGAAGATATCTTAAATAGACTCTATCATCGACAAATAATTTTTATCCACCTAAAATTACAGAGTCGAACACTAGAGGGATTTTCTAAGGATCCAATACCCCACCTCTTTGCGAGGGATTACCTACCAATAATATCACAACCCTTGAGCCTGGTTTTCTCTCGCCTGATTTTAAAACTGAGATTTTCCCAACCATTTCTTTCACCAATAGAGGTAAAAGATCAACATCGCTTCCCACTTCAATTAACACTTCTTCACTTCGCGAAGTTAATTTTTCTATCTCTTAGAATTCCTACGATCATCCTAGTCTTCTCAACATAACTCCTATTGATTCTCCTTTATATTCATCCTGTGAGTCTAAAGAAACTCGTCCACTTTTCCCTAGTTTCCCTTCCTCAAGTTTCCTATCCCTTGATAACCAATTTCCTGAAACCCTTCCTCATAATATCCAAGCCACAAAATCCAAATCATCGATGGTTGCGGCCGGAGGAGTTGTTGTTGGAGGTGAGGCTGGAGGAGGAGGAGCAGGAAGCCAAGTACCACCCCCTATAATCTTTACAAAGGTGGCTTCTAGATATTCCCCTTTGGTCCTCCCAGTCCCCCTACATGACTTACCTGAAAACTACATGAAGAATCTTTTGAAATTCACAGAAGAGGGTGATTTGACTACAGTCGAACACATCAATTTATTTGACCAATTCGTCAATATCCTTGGACTCAAACATGAATACTTCTATTCGGGACTCTTGGTTCAGAGTTTTGAAGGAAAAGTAAGAACCTGGTTCCGAGGCCTAGCAGCAGGATCTATATCGTCTTATGAGGAACTTGAAAATGATTTTATTAGACAGTGGGGGGAAAGGAAAGACCATCTCTATTATCTAACTGAATATGGGGCTCTAAGAAATAAACACTCTGAATCAGTCCTTGAGTTCACCCAGAAGTTTAATAAATTGTATAATAAGATTCCAGCCGAGGTCAAACCCTCCCAACCTGCAATGAAAGTAACCTTCACTGGATATTTCAACCCTAATTTCGCCCTATTATTGAGGGAGAGGAGATCGGTAGACCTCACCAAGATGTAGGATGATGCCTTATAAATTGAGTCAAACATGATGGCATCAGGAAAGTTGAAAACCAAATTTGAAACTGGAAACAAAGAAACCAAAAGATATAGAGATCAAGGGGGGGCATATGGATCTGGAAGATATTCGGAAGACAAAATGGATGACATGGTGAGAATAATCAAAGCGTTTTCAAATAAGATCTCAAGAATGGAACTAGATCAAGCGAAGAATGAGAATTTTCCCAAAAAGGATTTCAGAAAGAATCCTAACCTCAAAATCCACCAAGACAGATTAAGAGTGAAGATCAAAAAATCCAAACCCCCTTTAAAGGAGAAAACTTTATAGGAGGAGAAGATGTGGACGATTTTGAAGAATTCGAAGAAGACATTAATAATCTTGGCGATGACTACCTACAACCTTTTTTAACAAGGCAAGATTATAAAAAATCTGCAACTACAAAAGATAGATCCCAAAATAACAAAAACAATGGTATTATTGAAGATTAAACCTATCAGGAAATTGCAGATGATATAATGGTCGAACTCCACCAAAAGTACATTCTAAGGCCTAGAAACAAGAGCTTAGCAACTCCCCTAGTGAAAAATATTTTTTCCAAGGGGTGAAACAAACGAGTCAGTTTCACAAAGCATTGAAAACTAGACTATAAGAACTAAGACCGTTGACACACATCCCACCAAGACAAAGTCAGTGGAAACATCAGTCGTAAACGCGCAGAAAATGGAGGTCCCTGCAATTGAAACTAAAACCTCACAACAAAGGAAAGCTGAAAAGAAGGGGTTAGAAACCCAAACCATAGAAACCGACAAAACAATAGGAAGTTTTAATCTAGAAAATGAAATAAATAAAATCAAAATCCCTATACCTCTTGTTGAACTGGCAAAAAATCCAATTTACAGGAAACAAATCGCCAAATTAATCAGTTTTTCAGAAAATGAAAGTCAGGACAATCTTATAAATTTAGAAGATGAGAAGCCTAACATAATTTTCAGCCCACATTTCGAAGGTGCCAAAGACATCGTCACCCATTTCTATATCACTCTAACTGTGCACGGTCACTTACTCCATAATTGCATGTTATATTCTGGAGCCTCTCACAATGTAATGCCTAAAGCCATTATGGAGAGACTTGCTCTTGAAATCACTAGACCTTATGGAGATTTATATTCATTCGATTCAAGAAAATTTAAGTGTACAGGCATGATAAAATATTTAGTCGTTAATCTTGCACAATTACCCACGAAAGGCATTCTAATGGATGTGGTCATCGCTGATATACCCCCGAAGTACGGTATGCTCTTATCCAGGTCTTGGGGCTATAAACTCGGAGGATCCCTCCAAATCGACATGACGTATGCCATGATCCCGAGCTTTGGAAGACAGTTCACGTGTTTGTACAGAGAAACCAGGTTAGCATTCATGGTAAGTGACCCACATAACCAAAACAACTACCCTATTTATATTTCTGATCAAGATTTAGGCAGTTGTATTTTATCTATCGATGACGATATTGATATATGTATAGAGGAAATTTGTACAGAAAATAAAAAAGAAAAAGAGAAAGTAAAACAAGATGTATATAGCAATGATGTTTGGAAGATTTTTTTTTTTATGGTGCCTCATCTTATTTTGGGGCCAGAGTTGGGGTGCTTTTTGTGGCACCTAGTGAAAACTTCATTATCCCTTTCTCTTATAGATTATAGTGGAACACTGACCACACTAACAATGTATGTGAGTATGAATCCCTAGTGTTAGGATTGGAAGATGCCAAGAGAATGAAAATTAAAAACTTGGAAGTCTTTGGTGATGCAGAGCTAATCGTGAAACAGGTAAATCATCAATACCAGGCCAAACATCCTAGGTTAAGATTTTATCGAAAATTTGTTTGGGATCTGATCAAAAAATAATTCTCCTCTATCAATGTTCATTATATTCCAAGAGCATAAAATAAACAGGCGGATGCATTAGCCAAAATATCTTCAACGTTCACACCTCCCACTTCTTTCAAATTAAAATACCATATACTAATGAGACATAGGCCTTCCATATCGAATAACATGCAACATTGGTAGGTTTTTGAGGATGATGAACAACTCTAGAAATTTTTAGAGACAATAGATGACTTTGTCGAAATGCATGTCGACCAAGAAAACTAGAATGACCCTATTTGGATCATGCAGGAGGGAAAAGACCCCCAAGAGTTTCAAGATAAAATCGCTAACCGCCAGATGCTTGTTTTAAAAAATAATTAGATACCTAAGGCTTTGATCCCCTTAGAAATACTATTCAATCATGATGACATCCCTTTGAAGTCTACCTTTCAGCCTCAGCCAGAGGAAGTTGAGGATTGCGATATTGGTACCAAAGAAAAACCAAGGTTGGTGAAATTGTCTAAATATCTGTCTCTCGAAATAAAAAGTAAGTATGTTGAGTTGCTTAGAAAATATAAAGACGTTTTTTCTTGCTCTTATGAAAAATTGAGAACTTATGACACTACTATAATGTAACATAAAATTCCTCTAAAACCAGGTGTCAAACCTTTCAAGAAAAAACTCAGACAGATTAACCTTATCCTACTACCAGTAATAGAAAAAGAAGTCAAAAAATTTATGGACGCTAAAATCATTGTCCCACTGAGATACTCTGAGTGGGTAGCCAATTTAGTCCCAGTGAGAAATAAAAATGATGAGATTAGGCTGTGTGTATATTTTAGAAACCTGAATCGATCATCACTCAAGGACAATTATCCATTACCTAAGATGGACCATGTTTTAGAAAAAATAGTTGGAGCTAACAGAATATATATGATTGATGGTTTTTCAAGTTACAATCAAATTGCAGTACATCAAAATGACAAAGAAAAAAATGCATTCACTACCCCTTGGGGTACCTTTATGTATGACAAAATGTCGTTTGGTTTAATGAATGCAGAGGAAAATTTCCAATGATCCATGGATATCGATTTCGTTGGAAAAAGAGATAAGTTCATCATTATCTATCTTGATGACCTGACTGTTTCTCTAAATATGATGCAGAACATCTAACACATCTCAAACAAACTTTCGAGAAATGTCGCAAATTTGGTTTGTCACTTAATCCCAAGAAATCCCATTTCGCAATGAAAGAAGGTAAACTCTTGGGTCATATCATGTCTAGAGATGGAATCAAAATTGATCCCAAAAGGGTCAAGGCGATAGATACCATAAATATTCCTAGAAACGTAAAATAAATTCAGTCTTTTCTAGGAAAAATAAACTTCTTGAGAATATTCATCCCTAACTTTGCCGAAATTGTAAAATTGATTACATATATGCTTAAAAGCAACATTGAGGTGAAGTGGACAAATGAAGCCAAAGCATCGTTTCAACGTATCAAAAAAGTAATAAGCGAAGCACCAGTCCTAGTAAGCCCAGATTACACAAAAGCGTTCTTGATTTTTTCGTTTGCCTCTGAACATAAAATCATAGTTGTATTGTTATAGAAAAATGAGGAAGGTTTTGAGCGGCCTATTGCATTTTTTAGCAGAAGTCTCAGAGACATTGAGCTGAAATACGACATATTGGAAAAACAAGCTTATGCAATGGTAAAAGATCTTAAGGCTTTCAGAACCTACGTATTGCACTCAAAGATCATTCCTTATGTGCCTTCAAGTTATGTTAAAGATATATTGGTGCAGCCAGGCAGGCACGGAAGAAGAGGCAGGTGGCTGGCTAAAATTCAGGAGTTCGACTTGGAAGTCAAACCAACTAAAATTATCAAAGGTAGGGGTTTGGCCAAATTACTAGCCGAATCAAATCTAAAATCACTTGGGATAAATCAATTGCAAGAGAATGAGGTATTTCTAGAAATAGATGAGCTTGACGTCATTGCACCCACAATTGAGATTCAAGACAAGTTCTCTACTTCAGTCTGGAATCACGATATTGTTTCTTACCTATTGACCCTTCAATGTCTCAGTGAGTTAACCCCATCTAAAAATAGGACACTGAAGTTACACACTGTAAAATATTGTATCATAGATGGTAAATTGTATTGGAAAGACCCCTTGGGTTTCCTGTTGAGCTGCTTAGTCAAGGCTGAAATAGAAAGGGTTATAGATGAATTCCACATGGGAGTGTGTGGAGCACACCATGCTTGATGGGAAATGGATTACAAAATCTTAAGAGTCAGGTATTACTGGCCTAAATTATTCACAGATGTAAACACTAAAGTCTGAACTTGTACTCCTTGTCAGTTGTTTACAGGCAAATAGAAAGTCCCAGCTTTACCTTTAGTCCCGGTGAAAACCAAAGATCCATTTCAACAATGGGGTCTTGATTTCATTGGAGAAATTCATCCACACTCTAACACACAACACAAGTGGATTCTAACTGCTACAGACTATTTCACTAAATGGGTGGAATCTATTCCCACAAGAAATGCAACTGACTCAGTAGTAATCAGTTTCCTAGAAGAAAATATTTTATCCAGGTTTGGTTGTCCCCGAAAGATAGTCATTGATAATGCCCAATCATTTAATTCAATTTCCATGGTAATATTCTACCAAAAATACAACATCATATTAGGACACTCCACAACTTACTATCCACAGGGTAATGGTCTAGCTGAATCATCTAATAAAAGTTTGATTACCGTGATAAAAAAGGTTTTGACTGAAAATAAGAAAGCATGGCATATCCATTTAAAATATGCTTTATGGGCTAACAGGATAAGTACCAAAAGATCAATTGGGATTTCCCCTTTTCAGATGGTATGTGGCACCGACGTCATTTTACCAATAAATCTCGCTCTACCCGTAATGAAACTATGGCAAGATTCAAATGAAGAACCCAACGACATTACCAGTTGATTGAAGTTCAGCAAAATCAAGCTGAAGTAAATGAAAGGTTATAGAGATATCAGGATAACATGAAGGCCTTATTCGATCGAAAAGCTAAAGATAGAGATTTCATCCTTGGAGATCTGGTCCTGAAATGGGAAGCCAGGAAAGAAGACACTGGAAAACATGGCAAATTTGATCCAATCTGGTCCGGCCCATATAAGATTTCGGTTTATGAGGGAAAAAATGCCTTTTTATTAGAAAATATCAATGGAGACATTCTCAACATCCCTTTAAACGGGCGACACCTTAAACACTTTATGCAGTAATGTGTTTATGAACTCTCATTGTACATACCGGTTTGTTTTCATGCTTACTTTATAGTTCCATTTCCTTCGGTAAGTTTTTCCATTCCAAAAAAAAAAAAAAATTGATTCATGAGATTTCCTGACAATTAGTATGCTAATTTATTTCACAGGAAAGTTGTTGACCAACCAAGAGACTAGAAATGCTAAAAATGTGACGGGCACAAATAAATGTATTAAATATCTTCCAATGAAAAAGGTAATAAATTAATAGCCCTTTTGGCCAGCAACATAGGAGTTACCAAGGTATGAGATTCTTCTCTGAAATTTCAAACTAAATTACCCTGAGAGATACAAATTAATAAATCATTAGTTCAATTGATGCTAATGTTATCACTGAAAATTTTCAAAATAAGGAAGTAAAAAAGAAGGGGGACTTGAGGAAAAGTTATTAAAACTAACTAAGACTTGGATAAAGTAGCGCAACTTTGGACAAGGCTGGAAGAGGATCCACAAGTCCAACACTGGGACAAGGAGGAGGAGAGGATCAATGCAACGATCCAAGAACTCAAGCAGGGACAGAATACCATACCAATCCCAGAACGGGTCAAGGGAATGAAAGAGTTGAAGAAGATACAGGCAAAACTTATCACCGCGCAAACACAGAAACAAGAGCGTCAGGATCAAATAGAACCGTTCCAGGAACGGGTAGAAGAAGTACTTGTGCATGCAGAAGAAGCCAGAAACTATACAGCACAGACTCAGCTAGAATGCGCAGGACTGATGAGCGAGGAAGTGGAAACTCAGACAGTCGACACCATCAAGGAGAAAACTGTGGAGGCACTGACAAAAGAAGCAGAGTTGCAGGAACAGTTTCAGACGATCACCAAGGAGATCGAGGAAGCACAGAGAAATTAGGTGGCTTAGGACGAGTCACATGTCAGTGTTGGGCGCCTATTGGCACCAGGACGAAGGGGAAAGAAGAACGATCGTGGGAAAGAAATCTTGCAGAAAACTGAAGCAACAACTGGAAAAATAACAGCACGCGTGCATGCAAGAAAGCGTGCACAAAGGAAAGCGACAATTGGAGGAGGAAAAGAACGCATATGGGAGAAAGACCTAACATAAGAAGGGTTATGGTTTTGGTAACATTTTGTAAAAGGCTGAAGAGACCGAAATGTATAAATATAGATACGAAAGTATCATATAGGGTTGATCGTTAGTAGTTGTTAGTAGTTATTTAATGTTTTTAGCTGTATGAATCGATTTTGTAAGCTGTTGAGAAAAGGAGATACGAGGGAAGGTAGATCTGAGGATTATACCGCAGGTTGTGGATCCTGGTGCGATCTATTTCACCTCACATAGATCTTACCTAGTTTTGTGAAGAATTGTAAGCGCAAGACACCGAAAATGCAGAACTATCATAATACAAGAGCCAAGAGCCATATCTTTGTGGACGTAGCCCAGAAGGGGGTGAACCACGGTAATACTCATGTAATATGTTGAATGTATGCATGTCTCTTCTTTCTTTTAGCAATTAATGGTTAAGCTTGATGAATTAGTCAATACATTGTTATGAATCTGTTTATACTTTGCTTAAATTAAACTGTGGGATATACGTATGCAAATCCAAGGAATAAGTAGTTTCCCTTACAGCTCACGGTATCTGGACTTAATCAAGAAACCCCTATCCCCTACTCTGTCCTAGGCTGTAAACACCTGAGTCTTACAACCATCCATTTTAAATCTATCTCGAGTGAGACTGTGCAACGCCTTCCGGGTGTTGTGTTGCCTTCTGGTTTACTAGGAGGGCCGATAGTTTTAGAGGCTTTGTTGGAACCCTGAATGACATGAACCCTAGTTCAATGATTCAGATAACCCGAGAAGGGAATTGATAACCAACAACATTTTAGCTCTCTCTCCACCAAGGGATGATCCATAAAGTATTCATGCCTAGATATTTACATAGGGGGTTTATATAGTTTTCCTTAACTTCATAATTCAAGGAGACAAGATCCATAAATTTAGGATCTAATAAATACTCAAGAATAAAAATGAGAAAGCAACTCAACCAACTCATGAGACCCTTAACTTCCTCCTTGAGACTAGGAAACCACTTGTGATAAAGTGAGGAAGAGTCAAAGCCAACTCATGAGACTCCAAACTTCCTCCTTAAAACTAGGAAACTAATTTGTGAGGTGGATTCTCACATAAAACTAATTTCCCTTTTTACAAAATGCATGAGTAATTTCCTCTCACTTCAAGTATTCCTCCTTTTTCCAATTCACATGAATGATACATGAGTTTCTCACACTCATTTAAAGTATTCATTTTTTTCAATTAAAATGAATCATTCATGAGATTTAATTATCCTTTGTCAGCCATCATTAATCAACATTTTAATGATCTTCTCCATGGTGTGCAAATTAATAATTCCTTGTGTGGAGATCCTCCTAGATCACCCTAACACATTTAGTAATATTGAATCTGAGAGACACAACTCGATTGTGCTATTTTCCTTCCGATCCAAATTTTTCCAGTCTTTTGTTGACATTCTTGTAGGTGCAATACCTGGACCTATAGTGTCCCATTAATATTTGTCTACCCATCTTGAGCTTCCAAAACTTAAAACTTTTCCTAGTAAACTTTTCGATCTCTATTTTTGAACTACTCGCCATTTCTTTTCACCACAAGAATCAATAGCATAGAGCTCCCTGTAACAAGCTTTATTATAAACCCAAGAAAAACCCTTAGCCACAAAGGCGTCCCCTTGAAGCTAATAACTTCTCTAATACCAAATGTAAGTTTTAAACCTTTTACATTAATGCAATGCACACACAAATTCTTAACATGGAATAGAAAACAATTTGCAATCACACATTTACACAAAGATTTAGCATAGAAACCTAAACAGGAAAACCAACAACCAATTTTAGAGTCACATCTCTAATTATATTATATCTCTTTCTTGTTTACAATACTATACAATATATATATATATATATATATTGTGGCATCCAAAAAAGACCTAATTCATTAACCATGGATTGGAACTCAACCGTAGCTCCTTAACTAGAATTACATTGACATGGACCACAAAAATCTATTCCATAAAACCGCCAAGGGAAAAAACCATACCGAGAAAAATCGCTCGATAAAAAACTATAGATGATTTTTCACTCCTAATTGTGGGGCCCTTTGGGCCCCCTTGCGACTCCCCTCCCACTAAACTTTGTACAAATAATATAACATATACCCAACATATTGGAATTGATTGTTGAATAAGGGATTTAACAATAATTGTAGAATTACCAATTATGATTAGGGACTTTATTTTAGAGCTAATAGTTATAGATATAACTTGAAGAAGTACATATTCTTCTACTTGGTTGTTCATTGAGGCTCCTATTCCCCATGGAAAGGAAGCTTCCTAGTTTCCATTAGGGTCATAAATGACCCTCTTCCCCTTATCTTCCCACCCTTGATTAATTCGAAATCATTAGCTTGATATGTTGAACCTTATTTTCTTCTCAAGTTTGTATTATACAAGGTAGAAAGCCCAATATCCTCCATGGTTAAAATATGGTGAAGAGAAACTTGAACAAGAATGTTAGAAAAACATGTTTAAAATTTTTGCAAGGCTTTACAATGAGCCATCTTAATAGACTACTTCACATAATCTCAACCAAAAAATACTTGGGTGTGTATACAAAGTATTAATGAACTACATGAATGGTTTATAATTTAAAAGATTCCAATAATTCTAATTATATCCCATTACATAAATATAAATATCTTATAAATGATGACTTTAAATGGCACAAATACTATTCTAATAACATTAAATATATTAACAAATGTGGTCATTAGACAAATAAATACTCCACTAAAGGAGCTTAATAAATCTAATAATGAGTCAGTGTATGTATATAAATACCCACAAATGATAACTTAAAAAATGATAATTATCATCCTAATAATATTATTATTTACATAAAAAAATAATACCAATCGACAATGGAAAATATTATATATATTCTAACAAAGATTGTAATAAGCTCTTCAAATAGTTAGAGTGAAGAAGAATAATGTAAGATGGTCAATGTCAAACTTTAGTTTGGTTTTCACTCATACTTTGTCCAACGACATTGGAATTTGACAAATAAATTATTTGCAAAATCGCAATTTTACATTGTTTAAATAATGTTTTTGAATGCATAAATGGAATCATCAATTTCAAAAACCTCTAGGGCACCTAGAACATGTAATCTCCACCACTGAAATCTACAACTCCATATATCCTTCTAAATTTCTAACCAAATTTTAGACAAAACTCATCGAAAAAAAGTGACAAAAAAGAGAAACCATAAACAAATTTCAACTCCATAAACAAATTTCAAATCCAATATTTATCCAGCCTAAATCAAAGGAAGAACTTAAAAATTCTCAAAATGAAAAAAAAATAAATAAATTAGATAATCTCAATTATAGAGGAGCTCAAAAACATTCCCTATCAAGAACAAAGAAGAGGAAATGTTCCTCCAATAAGTGTCAAATGCCTAAGGAAAGAACCTGAAGTAAAAGAAAGAGGGAACACCACACAAGATTGAAGAGAAATAAGAGGAAAAAGTCTTTCTTCAAGGGAAGAAGGGAGAATATTTTGAAAATCCTACAAGGGAAGCTAACTTGTATGGTGAGTCCAGAAGAATATGCCTTGGCCACTAGAGAGAAGCCGGAGATAAATTCCTATAGGATCTTGAAGTTTTGGAGATTCACACCATGATTTAGATTTCAATAAAAAGACCAGAATTAACTCTGATGCAAGGGAAAAGAGCTAATGGGTCTACACTGAGAAACTAAGTAGTGGATTTAAAATGTAAGCTAGATATTTAAAAGTGTTTAATCTTACGATTATGGATGCAATCAATTTTGTTAAGAAACCGGTCAGAAATTTGAAAGAATGGATCGAATTGAAGATATCAGTGGTTGAGACTTGTTGAGATTGCACAGTCGGAGTGGATTAGAGGTATTTTCAAGGAGAGAGATCCATGTATGCATTCAAAATTGCAATTCAAACAATGGAAAATTGCAATTTCACCAACAATTGTAACGTTGATCCTGAATTAAAATAATGGAAAATTGCAATTTCACCAAAAATTTTAAGGTTGATCTTGAATTAAAATAATGGAAATTTGAAATTTCACCAACAATTGGATCACCAGATTCCAATGATAATTTCCCAAAAAAATGTAATAAAAAGACTAATCCCTTCAATAAAATAGTTATAAAGAAAATAATTATCAAAGCTCAAGGTGAAGCTTTGTGCAAAAGAGGATGGAGAAAGTAGATATCAGAGCACCCTTAGCAATTCATCCTACTTCATTTTGGTTTATTTAAAGCTCCAAAATTCAAGGGAAGTTCAACTACCAGCGTCTGGACATCAGAGCAACCGAGAAGTTGTCATTGATGAGAGGGAGTCAGTAACAATTTTCCTTTGGAACACATAACCTAGGTGGTTAAAGTTGTAGAAGAAAATCAAAACAATCTCCGTCTTCCCAAGGATATGATAAGGGTTTTTCTAATCCCCTTCTGAAAAATTTCCATTCCCAAGTTAAGAAACAATCCAATGATGCGTCGCTCATAAAAATTCAACCCTCATGGGATTGATACTTGTTGAAAGCATGGATACTATGGTATCCCTTGAAACGAAAAAAAATGGGTTAAGTCTTTCCTTTTCCAGTTTAGTTGCGAAATTTCACATTTAGCCTATGTTTGGGAATGAAAACTCATTCAAGAGAAAGATGATTGAAGACATCTTTCCTCCATGAATTAGAGAAAAAAACATAGATTTCCATGGAAGATATTATTGCTTATAATATACTATAGCTCTATAAATTGTACACCCTAAAAAATGAACCCAGAATGGTATGAAAACATATTCAATGAACTCAAATCTGAATGACTGTAAACAAATGTAGAGGAAGCAATGGATGGAACAACTGCATAGCATATAATAATGAGTGAATTGAATAGAGGAATGCCTCACTCTCATCTGTACAGAACAACATACTTGCATTTACACCCATTAATGTGATAAATGAAAACACTAACTAAAGAATAATACCCAAATAATGTTGGGAATGAACACTAATTATTGATTTCATATGAATTATATAAATAGTTACAAAGACAGTTTTACCGTTTCTGAACGGGAGTAACTGTAAACAACCTATTTCACTAACTAATTTGTTAATGCAATTACAACTCCTAAAACTCCCTCTTAATCTGGAGGATTACATTATTAATAATACCTAAACTTTGACGTTGAAATTGAAAAACATCTCTTCCCAAAGGTTTAGTGAAGATATCATCTAATTGAGCTTTAGAACCACAAAATTTGAGGAAAATGTCACCATTTTTTACGAGTTCACGAATGAAGTGAAATCGATTATCAATGTGTTTTCTTTTCTGATGAAACACATTATTCTTCAATATACAAATGGAAGAGTTATTGTCACAAAAAATCGAAATAGGTTATTTTGTTGTATATCCAAAACCATCAAAATCCTTTTAAGAAAAACTACATGGCATGTTGTTGTTGTTGCCGCTACATATTCTGCTTCAGCAGAAGATATAGAAACTATGGGTTTCTTTTTAGATGCCCATGAAATCAAATTCTTTCCAAAAAGAAAAGCATAGCCTAAAGTGATTTTTCTGTCATCAATATTGCCTACATAATCATTGTCGGTATAACTTGTAAGCATATTGTATGTTGAAGCTATGTACCACAAACCATAAGTGGTTGTACTTGCAATGTATCTTAATATCCTCGTACCAACTTTCCAATGATAATCCTTAGGAGATTCCATAAACCTGAAAATGTAACTTGCTGCATATGCTATGTCAGGTCTTGTAGTTGTAAGATACATAAGACTACCAACAAGTTGTTTATACAATGTGGAACTTATTACTGATCCCAAATCTTCCTTGCTTAATTTAGTGCCAAGAGCAATAGGAGTATCACCAGGCTTACATGTTTCCATCTTAAAAAATTTCAAAACTTCAGCAACATATTTATGTTCACTAATAAATATACCATGATCAGATTGTTCTACTTCAATGCCTAAGAAATACTTCATTAATCCAAGATCTGTCATTTCAAACTCATTTTTCATGGCTGATCTAAATGCATCTAACATCATGTTTCTTGTGTAGATCAAGTCTTCAACATAAGTACATAGGATGAGAATATTACCTTGTTGATTTACCTTTATATACAAAGTAGGCTCATTGTTTCTCCTACTGAAACCATATTTGAGTAAATACTGATCAATTCTACTATACCGAGCTCGCAGAGATTGCTTCAAACCATACAACGTTTTCTTTAATTTGTACACTCGATGCTCTTGTGTTTTAACTTCAAATCCAGGTGGTTGATGGACATACACTTCTTCATTTAACACTCCATTCAAGAAGGTAGACTTGACATCCATTTGATAAATAGGCCACTTATTTGGTGTTGCAATGGCCAAAACAAATCGAATAATATCTAATCTTTCTACAGGTGTGAAAGTTTCACCATAACCAATGCCAGGTTGTTGTGAAAAAACTTTGGCAACTAACCTTGCTTTGTGTTTCTCAATCTCACCTTTTCATTTAGTTTAGTTTTATAAACCCTTTTGACACTTATGACATTTTTATCTACAGGTAGATCAACTAAATCCCCTGTATTGTTTCTTTCAATAACTTCTATCTCATTATTCATTGCATCTGCCCATTAGTTTTTCTTTGCAGCTTCATCAAAACAAGTAGGTTGAGATGAGAAAATTGAAAATTGTACTACATTATCATCTTGGTCATATATATCACGCAAACTTCTCATTCTTTGATGATTATGGTCATAATTTGAATCACTATGAGATGAATAATCATTATGAGACGAAGAACTACTTTCATTTTGAACTTGAAATCTTGGAAGGTGTGTTATCGATTCTTGATGTTCATATAACTTTGTAGGTGCTTGATGTTCATCTAACTCAAGAGAAGGATTGTGAGAAGTATTTTTTTCCATTTCATCCCATGATTTATCTTCCATAAATTTAACATCTCTTCTTACTAGAAATTTCTTAGTAATAGGATTGTATAATCTGTACGCTTTCGAATGTTCACTATAGCCAATAAAAATGTACTTCTCACTTCTATCATCAAGCTTCTTTCTTAGATCTTCAGGAACATGAGAAAAAGAAACACAACCAAAAATTTTGAAATGAGAAACATTTACCTTAGATCCACTCTATTTTTCTTCAAGTACTTTACCTTGAACATTGGAAGTTGGTGATCTGTTAAGTATGTAAATTGAACATGCAACTGCTTCACCCCAGTAATATTTGGACAATTTTCTTGTTGTAAGTAAACTCCTGGCCATGTTCATGATGGTGTGATTCTTTCTTTCTTCCACTCCATTTTGTTGTGGAGTATATCCGATAGTCGTTTTCTTTTTAATACCATGATGTTTACAAAAATCAACAAACTCTCTTGAGTCATATTCATCTCCTCCATCAGAACTCAAAACTTTGACAAATCTGCCACTTTGTTTCTCTGCTTCATCCTTGAATTCTTTGAATCGAGTGAAAGTATCAGATTTGTGTTTGAGAAAATAAACCCAAACTTTCTTGCTAAAATCATCAATAAATGTCATAAAATAAAAAATTCCACCAATCGACTGATTTTGCATAGTTCCACATAAGTCTGTGTGAACTAAATCTAAGCACTCTTCAGCTCTATAAGAGGATGATGAAAAAATATCTCGCTAGTGTTTTCCTACTATGCAACTTTCACAAGAAGGATTCTGATTAATCGAAGGAGGCAATCCTTTCACCATAGACTATATTTGTAACAAAATCATACCTTTGACTGGTAAATGACCATAACGATAATGCCATAACTTAGTTTCAGTCACATTAGAAATATTACATGCATACATATTCCCACTTCTCATTTCTAATGGAAACAATTTTTTCTTTGTCATGGGGAATTTTGCAACAAGTCTTTTAGTTTGATTAAGAATTGTGCAAGTGTTGTGTGGAAAGTAACATCATAACCATGCACCATTAATTTCCCTACACTCAACAAATTGTGTTTGATATTTGGTACATAGTAAACATCAGGAATATTTTTCACTTCACCCTGCTTTGTTAAAACTGGCACAACACCTTTTCCTAAAGATTTGACCGAATGATCATCACCCAAACTAATTGTAGTAATAAGTGATGTATCAAGATTAGAAAGTAAATCATTGTGACCGGTCATATTATTGCTACATCCACTATCTAGCAACCGAACATTCTTGTCAAGAATTTGCTGAGATAATTGACATGAAACAAACAAAGTATCAGATGTTTCACTTTCTGTGACATTATCTTTATTTCTATAATGCAACTTACGACATTCAGATATATGGTGACCTAACGTTTTACAATAACGACATTGAATTTCTAATTTATTTCTCCATCTCTAGCCATGATATTTTGAAGACAATCTTGACTTCTCTAACTTGTCTTTTGTTTGTTCAAGTTTATCTCTTGTCTGAGAACGTCCTCTACCACATCCATGAAAACCTATGCCTCTTCCTCTGCCTTTGTCCATGGACACCTTATTCTGAAATGCACATTCTAAAGTACCAAGATCCAAGGTCATCCTTGCTTCATGAGATAACAACAAACCAATCAATTCTTCTATAGAAAAATTATTTAGATCTTTCAACTCTAGAAGAGAAGTAACTACCATTTCAAATTTCTTAGGTAAACTTCTAGGAACTTTTTCAACAACTCTTTGGCCTGTGAGTTATTTTTCACCATTAATCCTAAGTCTATTCATAATACCCATACCTTTAGTCATAAGTTGATCAACACTTTCTGATTCACTCATCTTGAGGGTTTCAAATTGAGTTCTAAGGGTTTGCAGTCTCACAGTTTTCACTTTATCATTGCCCTTATAAGATAACTTAAGAATATCCCATGCTTCTTTAGCAGTCTTGGCACCAATAATTTTAGTAAATATAGAATCTTCTAAAGAAACTAAAATATATGATTTGTCTTTTCCTTCTTTTTGCTTATGTTCTTCTAATGTTTTTCTTTGAATAGTGGTCATAACTACAACAACATTTGCATCAGGTTCTATGAATTATGTTTCAACACAATCCCAACATCCCTGACCTTGCAAAATGGCTTTCACCTTCTCACTCCAAAAATCATAATTGGAACCAACTAAAGTTGGTGCTTGAATTGACCAAGAACTAGACATTCTCCTAATTCCAAAATATCAACCACAAATTATAATTTTTTAAAATAATTGAAATAACTCCAAGTGAATTTTCAAATTTCAATGAAACTTTAAATAAACTCCAAATTTTATAAATACTCTTCATCAAAATCGAGAGTAAATAAAAATGTAATGGCTTTATTGTAAATAAAAGGGAATTCCAATCCTATAATTCTCAGTCAACACCCTCTTCCAATTCAGCAGTGCCTCTTCTCCAAACTAGAGGCATATCTATGGCACTTCTTCAAACTGGTTGGAAGCTCTTCTCCAAACCGGTGGCAGCTCTGTGGCACTTCTTCAAACTGGCGGGCGATTTCTTCAAACTGACTGGCAGCTAACAGGAAATATAGCGTTCTGAGGTATTCTTCACTATGGAAGAGAGACACAGACAACAACAATCTCTCCTTCTCCAAACCTATATCTCTGATACCATGAAAACAGTAAATAAATAAGAATACCCATATAATGTTGGGAATGAACGCTAATTATTGATTTCATATGAATTATATAAATACTTACAAAGACATTTTTACCGTTTCTGAATGGGAGTAACTGTAAACAAATTGTTTCACTAACTAATTTGTTAATGCAATTACAACTCCTAACAATAGCAGACTCTATGGTTGTTCGGTGCAGTACACATATCATTAGTACACAACACAACATATAATAATGTAATAGTTCAATTTGATCTATAATTTCTTTGATCTGTATTTTAATATTGATGCTAAAAAAACTATTCCATATTTGACTGCATCGGATCCTAAAGCTTTGTTCGGAACTCGTTAATGGTCTCCAACTTTGGCTTCCATGATCTGCATGTCCTCAATCTCAGTTGTGCAAGTGCCATCAAGAGCTCTGGAACATCCTCCAAATTTGGCTTCGGAACTACAAACAACTCCTCTTGTGCCTCACTAATGTTTTTCTCCTCCTCCATTAATAAATCATCAAATCATCATTTTTCCAGTTTTGTGCCATACAAGCCCCATGTGAGGAACCCCAAATTTGTGTGATTGTTTTGATTGATAGTAGAAGCACTCACAATTTTATCCATCAAAAAGTGACTAAAGAAATCCATTGTTATGCCTACGCCATACTTAATTTTCAAAATATGATAACAAATGATGATATGATCAAAACTAGTGGCCAATGTGAAAATGGGAGAGTATTATCTCAAATATCATTTGTTTCCTATTGAAATGGGTGGTTGTGATGCAATTCTCAATGCATAACACATTGGGACTTGTTACCATGGATTTCAAGGACTTATAACTAAGCTTCACTAAGGAAGTATAGAAACACACCCTCAAAGGTTCACATGAAATTATTAGCTCTCATGATATAGAGAAGTTATTGAAGAGGGGACACTCAAGCATTATATTACACTTGCATGCCATCTAAGTAGTGGAAACCCGACACAGGAGATTCCCCCTAATTTGTAGCTAGTACTAACTAAAAATCAACACGTTGTGGCTTACCACCTTCATGTGGTGAACATGATGATAGAATTCCATTGTTTGTAAGTAGTCAACCACCCAATGTGTTTCCTTATAGGCATCCTTTTGGAGAGAAGAATGAAATAGAAAATATCATCCAAGAACTATTAGAGGCTAGAGTCATATGTCCTAGTACCATCACTTATTCCTCATATTTGGTCATGGTATTAAATAAAGAAGGCAATTGGCACACGTGTCTTGATTTTGAATCTCTTACTAAGTTGACCATCAAGGAAAAATTTCCCATTTTCGTTATTAGTTATCTCTTGGATAAGATTTATGGAGCCAAGTTCTTCACTAAATTGGACCTTTGTTCATGATACCACCAAATACTAATGAAGGAGGTGGACATCTCCAAGATAGATTTCCACACACATCAAGGTCATTATTTTAGTGATACCCTTTGGACTTTGCAATGATCCTTCCACCTTTCAGAGCCTCATGAACAAGATTTTTTTACCCTTCCTATGTAAATTTTCTATTGCTCTTCTTTTATGATATATTAATCTACAACAAAACATGGGAGTCCCATACCAAGCATGATAATAAAGCCTTGTAATTCTTACAAAACCGCTAGTTGTTCTTCAAACATTCCTAATGTTGTTTTGGGGCTCCAAAAGTTGAATACTTGGGTCACACTGTCAGTGAATATGGGTTGAAAATATATCCCAAGAAAGTTGCAGCTATGCAAGAATGGTCTTTACCCATGACCTTGAATAGATTGCATAGGTTCTTAGGACATACAAGATACTACAAGAGGTTTTTGAAAAATTACAAACAAATTGTTCCCCTCTTAACAACTCTGATAAAACATAATGTCTTTCTATGGAGCAAGGCTACTAAGTAGGCTTTCTCAGCCTTAAAGGATGATATCTTATCTAATCTATTCTAGTAGTGCCATATTTCATTGAGACCTTTGTCTTGGAATGTGATGCCTCAAACATAAGACTTGGTTTGGTATTGATGCAAGAAGGTCATCCCTTGAGATTCACCACTAAGAAATTGTATAATAGCAATTTATAAAAATCCACCTATGAGAAAGAGATGATGGTCATCCTTCATGCAATTGAGAATTGGAACATATTTCTCATTGGGAGGTGTTTGTAAATCAAGTTCAACCATCATAATATGGATTATTTTCTAGAACAAATATTATCATCATTAGAGTAGCATGAGAGGGTTATTGAAATGGTTGAGTGTGATTATGAGTTAATATATAATAAAGGTGAATAAAATGTGGTGGTTGATTCTTTATCAAGGAAATATGAGGAGGAAGGATCCATATTTACCTTATCCTTACATGTTCTCAAATAGTTGAAGGAATCTCGTTAAGAATGTCTATAAAATGACACTATCGTTGAACTCATCCAAAGGCTTCAGAAAGATACCAACCCTCCTAAAGGTGATACATGGTAGCAAGATACCTTGAATTATAAAAGGTGTATTTTTCTAGTAAACAATTATGCCTTAAAAAAATGGGTCTTAGAGGATTTGCATTCATCTCCTACAGTACGTCAGTGTGGCTTTCATAAAACCTATGAAAAATTTAAGCACTCCTTTTGGGAAGGCATGAAATTAGACATCAAAGATTTTATAGTGGCATATGACACTTGTAAAAGAAACAAGCGTGAGACAATGAAGACACATGGGGAATTACAACCACTATCGATCCCAATGAATATCTAGATTGACATCTCTATGGATTTCATATCAAGGGTCTTCCAAAATATGGTAACAAATCAGTGATCATGGTGGTGGTCAATGTTCGACAACACAGGTATTCCAATAGAGGACGAACACCTTCAGTAACCACTCACATAATCAGATCAAAGATCAACACATCGATGTTTTCACGTGGTAAAACCCCTACGGGGAAACATCCATGGCCCCAGCCAAGGCGGCCACTTGGAGCAGTTTATTAATGCAAAGAAAAAGATTACAGAGAGATTTTACAAGAGAGTTTCTCACAATCGATCATCGGCAAATGACCCTCCATGCT
>JZKD02S1670311.1:587557-601208 GCA_000966675.3 Picea glauca
TGATTTGTGTAATTTATGCTTAATTTCTAACCCTCAAGTAGAAAAATAGCATGCATGCGTAGTGTTTTGTCTTGATTGCAGGTTAACTTTGGAAGGAGCAGCGCAAGGAAGAGGGAAAAGCACAACAAAGGATCTACACCAAACATCAGTAAAAAAGGTTAGTATCTCCTTTCCATGCATGTGTCTTGAAAGAGGGGTTTAAGTTTTGGGCGGTAGGTTAAAAGGTCATTTCTTTAAGGTCAAATTCTACATGCAAATCAGACCCTAGTTTGCTAGTCCGTAGGGTATTATTTCCCAACAACAAAATTGGCGACTCCATTGGGGAAGATACTCTTTAGGGTTTCCGGATTTAGTTGAGGTTTTTGGGTAGTTTAAAGGATTAGATTTTTTGTTTCTTTGTTTGTTTGTTTTCTGTTAGGTCAGAACTAGCAAGGAACCTGGTTTTCTATACTAGTTTTTCCTTGACTATTGCTTGACGATAATTATCGGGACACACAGAGGTACACACGGCCTACAGAAGGCTTGCATGTGTGTAACCGTGCCCTAACCTTCTACAACACGCGTGTGAATGCTAGATGTAGAGGTTTCAGTAGCGTGTAGGAGTCAGAGAGCTTAAGAGGCATTCCCCCTCTTCCCTGTCATAATTATACATTCTCAGGGGGCTTTCTGGATCCTATCTGAGTCTTGTTGGTTCACAGTCTTATCTCAGTTTGCTTTATTGCATTTGTTAATTTTTTCAATTAATTTTCTTTTCTAGTAAAGAAGAAGCATCCAAGCCTTTAAGAGACACTGGTTGTCAATAACAGAGGCCTCTTCCAGGTCTGGGTTGCCTGTGTTTAGTTCTGTCTTAGAGTTTATATATACACGCGGCCTGTGCAAGTGCAGCCCACGGGTACCCGCACACTGTTGTAGGTTAGTACACGTTTGATAGGTTGCTTTTCAATCAGGGTGGGGCAGTCATCCCTTCCTGTGGTGAGAAGTGTTCCTCTCAGGGGTTTGAGTCTGGGGTTGCATAGTCAGTAGGTTAGGGCCTCTTACCCTTAGCCAGAATTTTATTTTGTTTTCTTGTTTTTGTGCTTGTTGGCATTTTCCCTTTGTTGCTTCATTTAGCACTCAAATATATATATATATATATATATATATATATATATATATATATATATATATATATATATATCTTTTTCATTTTCTTCTTTGTTTGAAGATTGTGTTGTTGCATCAATAGCTAGGGAGAAGTCTTTTTGTTCATAAGTTTTGGCAGTGCATTTAGCGCATAAGTAGCTCATAGTTGAGCGAAAATTCCTTTATTTTTGCTGCATGAAATCTTAGAAAAATTGAAAAGAAAAAGAAGTCTTTCTTTGTGAAAAGTTGGTGATTTTTTCATTCAGTAAAAGTTTTTGTTTCCATCATTTTTCATTCGTTTTTTCTTTGAGTCTTTACACACCATCAGTTTCACCTTCATACCTTGTGACATAAAAAATCCCATAAAAGCAATGCTAATTTAAAATCTATTAGAATTTTTGTTTGTAGGGTTCATACAATAGCTCAGGACTAGGGCCTTGGAATAGGTTGGAGAGGAAACTCTCCAAGGCCACTCAAAACCAAACATTGGAGTCTGTGATAGGTAGTGTAGAAGTCCAGTTTCGTGGAAGTTATCCGGGACCCCCCTCTAACACAGGGGATAAACACAAGGTCGCGTGAGGAAAGGTAGTGGAGATAACCCCTCCAAATCCAGACCAAGCGTAGTGGAGAACACATATCGAGGATTTGTCTTGGGATTCCGTCATTTGCATTTGCCACGAGGATTCATGGATCTCGAATCCATTCGAGGTCCTCAGTTGTCTTTCGAACCATTTTCTCTTGATACCCTGGACAGTTTTCGGGCTTGATACCCTACTCATTGTGGTCTACCTGACTATCGACTGTACCCGCCTAGTGACTATTCGTGTGCTGGCAAACTAGTTGCCAATATTTTTAGGAACATACACAGGTGATTGCGGGGGTATACCTAGGTACCTAGGACAGACATCGAGCCACACTTTGCAGAGTATACCCAGAGGGTGCTTCCATTTTTGAGTTGCACTTGCACCAGTAAGTTTCTCTAGTGTTGGTTGTTGTAACTGTTCTTCCAAATAGTTAGTGATTGCTTGTCTTATCTCTTAGGGGCTTCTTTTTTAGTGTGTGTTATTGTTTGATCGTGTAGAATACCTTAGCGTGTCTTGGATATTCTCACACAGTGGATGATCCCGAGCTCCGCTGGTCACGAAGGCTCTTGGGCCTGCCGTCGATTATACTAGAGCCACCCCTGCCACCATTGAGGCGAAAGCTAGACCAACAAGGGTCTTTCGAAGCAACCGGGTTACAAACCATTGTGCCCGAACAACTCCCGGAGGAATCAATCGCCAATCTTGGCTTGGTTGAAACGCCAACCACTGATACTTGGCCATCGGTCATCATACCAATCCAGTTTTACGAATGCCTGTCAATGCCTCACACAGTTATGGAACCAAACGTTGTTACTTCCTCTGGGAATTCTTCCATTCCCACCACCGTTGCTACCACAGGAGAAGCATCTCCTAACTTGTCATCGTCGGTCCAAGTCACTATGGTCTCGGCCGCAACTACGTCGCACAATGGACTGACCCCATCTATCATGGCGGCCACAACTCCCTTCACACCTAGTGCGACAGGCCCTCCGTTCTCATACGGTATGCCTAGTTCAGGTACAAGTCTTGTACTCACTTACTCCACTTTACAGACTTTGGGTCTGGGGGCATGGAGCTCTAACGCTCCTCTGCAAGGTCAACTTGGGGGCATTCATGTCCCTTTTAATGCTTTTCCTTACGCTGGAGGTCATATATCTCCTTCGTCCCCTTTGCTTGGTGGTCTGCATCAGCAGTCCGCCAAGCATCCTGCACACATGAGTTCGTTTGGAGCCGGGAGTCAAGGAACACCTACGTAAACTATGCCGGTAGGTTCGTCATCGTTTGTTTGGAACGAGACATTTGGTAACAACACTTTCGCATCCACTGATTTCCCATCTGGGGGCACTCCCATCTTTGGACAGTCTACTCCAGTGCAGGGTACTATTCCTGTGTCGGGGGCACATATAGCAGGACCTTGGAACTCAGGACAAGGATCTATTCCTTCCTCTGGAATGTCGTTCTGGGGTAATTCTTTCCACAGTCAATGGAACCCTAGATAGACTTCTATGCCTCTCCCATCAAGACCGACATGGGGTAATCCTTCCCAAAGTCTGTCAAACATGATGAATGCCCAACATCCTATGTCCTTTATGGGGAATCATCCTGATCTGAAAATAGAAGCCTGACTTGTTATTCTATGCAAGCACCCTCTACCTCAATAAAATAAACCTTAACAAGACCTTGCTTCATGTGTTTAAAATATGCAAGATGTTTTATGTGTTAAGTTCTTGCTTCTTCTTGCCAATGTTCATGTGTGAGAAAATGTGTTTTAAAAGGTTAATTAGGTGTTATAAACCAATGTACAGCAATATAAAATGCAGCAAATAACCAGGTGCCATGTGGCAGCCCTTCATTGGGCCACGTGGCATCTTTCCATTCACCTGAAGTATGCCACGTGTCCAAATATAATTCGCCCACTATCAACCAATCAGAACTTCCCACGTCAGCAGGGTCGCCACGTTAGCTGCCATAGGTGTACCATCATGCCACGTCACTACCACGTGTGAGTCGTACGGACTATACGGACAGGTACAGTCAGCATCAATTTTTTTTCCTGTTTGGCTCAGCGGACAGATCGCGGTAACTTCTCCATACGGACTCCGTTTGCGAAAGTAAATATACCGCCGAAATCAGGAGAACGAGACGGATGCAATGGCACCATTTTCGTCTCATTCCGAGCACTTTGAATTTTGAGCAAATTTTTGATCCCTGGTCCAGATTCTGATCACGAATTAAAAAACCCACGGGTTCCATATATAAACCGCAATTCATGGTTTCAAACCCCGTGCATAAACATTCGAATATGGTTATATAACCGTTGGTTTATAAAACACAACGCACATATAATATATGGTTTATGTTTATACACCCGCACACACAACACATTGCCACACACGTCATATGATATATGTGGTAAAATGAACTTTGGTTTGTATTTAAATCCGTGCACAAACGGTAACACTGCCCCCATATAACATAGGGTCGCATGGTTTACAATGAAACCACAGGTCGTTTAAAACACCCCCCCGCGTGTGCCAAACCTCCGGTTAATGGTCACATGGTAATGCATATAACCACGGTTGCAATGTCAAACCCCGCGCGGGCCTTAAGCTGAAGAGTATAGTCATGTGTCATCGCTTGTGTGACCGGGGGCTCGGTCTTAGCCCCAGCCCTAACCCCCGCCGTTTGCAACCTTTGTCAAATAGAAATACAATGGTCAACACATGGTTAATAAGAACCATGGCGCGGGGCGTTGGCAAAGCAGTGTTTGTTAAAGAGTTGTGTAGTGTAGAGAGGTCCGGGGGTCGAACCCCACGGACCCACTAAAATTTTAATAAACCATACCAATAACAATCAGCCAATAACCGGGTGCCACGTGGCAGCCCTTCATTAGGCCACGTGGCACCTTTCCATTCGCCTGAAGTATGCCACGTGTCCAAATATAATTTGCCCACTATCAACCAATAAGAACTTGCCACATCAGTAGGGTTGCCACGTCAGCTGCCATAGGTGTACCATCATGCCACGTCACTGCCACATGTGATTCATACAGACTGTATGGATAGGTACAGTCAGCATCATTTTTTTTTCCTGTTTGGCTCGACGGACAGATCGCGATAACTTCTCCATACAGACTCTGTTTGCGAAAGTAAATATACCGTCGGAATCAGGAGAATGAGACGGACGCAATGGCACTGTTTTTGTCGCATTCCGAGAACTTTGAATTTTGAGCAAATTTTTTATCCCTGGTCCAGATTCTGATCACATCCAATGATGTCTCCATAGATGCAAAACCCTTACGCTGGTCAGGGCCATGGTTTCTACCAAAATCTGGGCCAGCAGTCAAACTTTTCCTGATAACCTGGTGCTAGTCAAACTCCAGGACCCTTTTTCCCAGGCTATCGACATCAACCCAAACTACCATTCCTGGCGATGTTACACTTGCCAGATTTGACAAGGTTGTTAAATGATCCTATTTTTCATGATCCATGTTGGCCTCCTATGCCAACGAAGTTGCCTTCGGACATTCCAAAGTTCGAGGCCAAGCCTAACGAAGATCCAGGTAATCACGTGACTACCTTCCATCTTTGGTGTTCATCTAACTCATTGAAAGATGACTCCGTTCTGTTGCGATTGTTTCAATGCACTCTTATTGGGAGTGCCGCAAAATGGTACATCAAGCTTGATCTCTCAAGATACTCTTATTTTGGCGAACTGGCGATGGCCTTCCTAAACCATTTCTAGTTACCTATGAGATACGACACTGGCATAGAGCTGCTTGCTAATTTCGAATAGACAACAGCGGACCATATCTCTGATCATATCCGAGAGTGGAGATGTTGAAAGAGTCTAATCAAAGTACCAGTTCCACCAGCATTCCTGCTTGAGTGGTTCCTTAAGTCTTTAATCCCTCAATTATCTAAAGACGTTGCGACTTCAGGAGTTTATTCCTAGGAACATGTCATCATGAGGGCTCAACAGTTTGAGCTCATCTATTCTCAGTCTGGTTTATTATACAACATCCTACTGGATGCACCATGATCGATACTAGATAAAACTAGACAGAGAGCCAGACCACATGCCGATGGTATCATTGGTTCGGTACAAACCAAGCCCGCTGAGCAATTGTCCAAACAATTGCAACAGTTATCTATACAACACTCAGCGGCCAGCCAGACTATTGCTTTGGCTTCTCCTCCTACCCAAACGTCAGAAGTACACTCCGTGCAGACGACTAACCCAAAGGCCATCCAGCAACCTGAAGGGAAGAAAAAACAATGCACGAAGGGTAAGGGGGAGAAAATTCCCACTGATAATGCTGGCAAGGACACCACGGAAAAACGGAAGGCAAGGTATCCATGCAACTTGTGTGTGGAAGACCACCCGACCCATCTATGTCCTCGACTTGCAGAGGCCTAGAAGTTTGTCACACAGCAACAACAAGCCGTGTTGACTAATCCCTTTCAGTATGGGAAAAATTTAACTCAAGCCTCTACAAGTGCCGAAGGGGGCAGCCAAGAAACCTTCCCTCCTCCAAATAACTCCTCATCCGCGAATGTATATATGGTTAGGGGTGATGCTTTAATAACGAATAGAGCACACGACTATAGTAAACCAAGCGCCTCTAAGAAGGGTAAAGAAGCCAAGATCCCATCTCTTCCTCTACAGATAGAGAAGACGTTGGGTGAAACAATGACATGCATTCCAAAAGGTGAATTTAAGAAAGCTTCACACAACCCAAACACAAGGGCCACCCAGAATTACTCTATGGTGGAAGATTTATCACAAACCACTTGTGCAATGTCCACTTTGGAGGTCCTCCAAAGTTGCCCTGCTCAGAGGAAAGCCTTGTTGACTGCTTTAGCCTCTACTGAGACTTGTAACCCAGGTACCATCATGTTAGATACGACCGACTTGAAACCTTGTCTGCCTTACCACGTCGTGTTTCAGATAGTAGTGGTTCATCCCACGAAAACTTTCACATGGAATATCTTCCGCACGGTGGTCGATGAGGGTGCTTCAACTTGCGTTATGTCGTTAGCATGCTGGAAAGCCATTGGTCAGCCCGCTTTGTCTCCATCACCTACTCTCCTCACTACATTCGAAGGTCGTTCTTTCCGACCACATGGCATCATTCCTTCCTTCCCTGTACAGTTAGGCAGGAAGACCGTGTGCGTTGAAGTAGAGGTAGTCAATGCTCCCCTCGACTATAACCTCTTGTTAGGTCTAAGTTGGACTTATCCTATGCAAGTTGTGGTCGCTACAATTTTTCGAGTCTTGTTGTTTCCACATGAGGGTCGGATAGTGACCATTGATCAATTGTCCTTCTCTAGACTTGACCCAGCTTTGGGGGCATCCACGGTTCCCATGATTGATAATCCTCAGCCCGGTGTCGTTAATGTAGGAGTTGGTTTGTGCCCATCCTTGATGGGTACCTTTGATTACCCACCTCCTCATAACGATGTCAAGTTTATATCGAATCACCACAAGGCTGAGATTTTTCACATTTCGTCGTTCCGCACGACTTACTTTGAGGATCCGTGGATTCTTCCTTCCCCATCAGCCACGATGGATGAGACATGGCACTCCGACATCTCCATTCCCTTGTCGACTGCTAAAGTAGTGTACTCTTTAGTCCAACAAGATTCAGCTACTCCTGATCCGACTCCTGCACAAGAATTGGATCCACTTCCAGAGCTTATTTTGGCTCAGGGTTCTCTTGCTACCACCGATTCATTAGACTTAGTCTTGCCTTCTGATGAAGCAGTAATCGAAGCAATAACTAGTCCGGACAAACCTTGGGACGATCTTCATCACAAATCTTATTTCCTCCCAGAGTTACACCGAATCGAGGCAGGAGAATTCACTATCACCATGACGGGAGATCAGTCGTGTCCTATTAACCTCTTAGCTACACAAGAAATTTATGCTGAAGGGAATATGGCGACTATTGCTGAAACAATACCTATTAACATCTCCCGAAACCCTGGCGTCGTGGAGAATGTCTTCGTCGAAGCAGATAGCTCCCCCGAAGAGATTCAAATTTACACAGATCTTTTCAAAGAATTCCGCGACGTTTTTCCCTGGTCTTATGAGGAAATGCCAGGTATTGATCCAAAAATAGTTGAACATGAAATCACAACGTATCCTAATGCCAAGCCTATTCGACAAAAAAATCTTCCAGTTAATCCTAGGAAAGCAGCAGCCATCAAGAGTGAGGTTGAGAAATTGCTCAAGGCAGGGTTCATTTACCCTATCCATTTGACTCAATGGGTGTCAAACCCCATGTCGGTCGATAAAAAACAAGCCACGATTTGTGTATGTACCAATTTCCATGATTTGAACAAGGCATGTCCAAAAAATAATTATCCAACCCCATTCATTGATCATATCATTGATGAATGTGTCGGTTGTGAGGCCTTTTCATTTATGGATGGTTTTTCAGGCTATAACCAAATCCAAATAAAACCTGAGGACCAACATAAAACGGAATTCATTTTTTCGTGGGGTACATTCGCCTATCGTAAGATGCCTTTTGGCCTCAAGAATGCTGGAGCCACTTTCCAGCGGGCCATGTCTTTTGCATTTCATGACCTCAAACATATAGTCGAGGCCTATCTAGATGATTTAGCATCACGCTCTCGCAAGCGAAAAGATCATCCTATGCACCTCAGACTAATCTTCAAACATTGTCGCTACTTCAGGATTCACTTGAATCCCAACAAGTGCAGCTTTTGCGTCACATCAGGACATTTTTTAGGTTTCATTGTATCAGCAACAGGGATCATGGTGGATCCTCTTAAGGTGGAGGCAATAATCCAGTTGCCCCTCCCATGCACAATATTACAACTTCAAAGTATTCAAGGCAAGGCAAACTTCTTACGACGCTTCATCGCCAACTATGCCGAAATCACCAAGGGATTTATGCATTTACTGAAGAAAGATGTTTATTTTTTTTTGGATGAGGCCTCTCAATGCTCTTTCAACACATTAAAACACGCCCTCACAACCGTGCCTCTGCTACGGCCACCTAATTATAACAAGGATTTCCTATTATATATGGCTGCCACAGAGTCAACTATAGACATGGTTTTAGTTCAGGAAGATGATTCGTTTTCAGAATATGTGATCTATTACCTGAGCCGAGGCCTCGTAGGACCGAAACTTAATTATTCCCATCTAGAAAAACTTGCGTTGGCAGCAGTTCATGCTGTTCAATGGTTCCATCACTATGTTATGTTTTGCATGACCACCGTCGTTGTTGTCGTGAATCCATTCCAGTACATGTTCACATGACGAGTTATCGGTGGAAAAATCAGTAGATCGATGGTCATCCTCCAAGAATTTGACTTAGACTTCATTTCAGCAAAGTCCAAGAAGTCATTGGTCTTCGCAGAACTTATTTCGGAACTTCCGGTTGAGTCAGGTGACGTTGTGCCTGAGGAATCGCCTATCCGGGGGGATATGTTTTTGGTTGAATTGTCAGACCCCTGGTACAGAGATATAATGATCTATCTCCAGACTTTGAAGTGCCCCACCTCTGCTTCTCATGATGAGCATCGACGGATACGCCATCAGGCCAAGAATTATCTCATACTCAATGATACGTTGTATCGAAGAGGTGTAGATTGCGTCTTGCATCGATGTCTCACTCATGAGGAGGCCGTCATAGTGCTCAACGATTTTCATACAAGAGCTTGTGGTGGTCACTTATCTGGGTTGGCAACAACCCAAAATATTTTACGAGCAGGTTACTTCAGGCCCAGACTTATCAAAGATTGTATCGAGTCAGTCAAGAAGTTCCATCCATGCCAAATCTTCTCTCGGAATATGAGGGCACATCCATCTCTTATGTTTCCTGTCATCATAGTTGGTCCCTTCACTAAGTGGGGGATTGATTACACTACATGCAACCCCCCGTCAGCAAGGGGGCACCGCTATATCATTATAGTTGTCGACTACTTCACTAAGTGGGTTGAAGCTATGCTAACGTTTAAAGATGATGGAGAGACTGCAACTCTCTTCTTATTCAACCAGATTATATCAAGGTTTGGAATCCCGAGAGAGATTGTCAGTGACCATGGTAGTCACTTTCAGAACCAAATGATGTCTGAATTAACATCAAATATTGGGTTATGGCAAGAACATTCATCACCTTATTACCCCCAAGCCAATAGGCAGGTAGAAGCTATAAACAAAATGCTTAAGACGATTCTACATCGAACTATCAACTCAGCCAAGTCAAACTGGCATTTGATGTTATACTCAGCATTATGGGCTTACTGAACATCAATTAAGACTGCAACCGGTTTCTCACCTTTCCAACTCATTTACGGGATGGAGGCAGTCTTGCCCATCGAATTTCAAATCCCATCTCTGAAATTGGCAGTACAGGTATTGCCAGACACTTCACCTCTTGAACAACGGTTAATACACCTTAAACAACTTGATGAGTAGTGTTGCGATGTGGCTCTGGCCAACGAGGCTCATAAACATAGGGTCAAGTGTCAATATGATAGGTCCGTTCATTCTCGGATTTTTTCTGAGGGCGACCTTGTCCTGGTCTATGACCAAGACAAGGACCCCCTGGGGGCAGGAATGTTTAAACCCATGTGGTTCAGACCCTTCATTATTAAAGAGGTGTTAAAGAAGGGTGCTTATCGTTTGGTTGATTTTGAAGGGAATTCTTTGGCCGAGCCTAGAAATGGGCTCTACCTCAAGAAGTATTACTCATAGAACGATCACTGTGGGTAACGTTTTGTAACATATGTATAGTCTTTGTACTATTACTTTTTTACGTTTCTTTTAAAAAGTGTTATGGATGTGTCATTGATGTTATCTTTCATCAATATGGTAGATTTCAAGTAAATATGAGGTGTTTGTTGGGTATGCGGACAATTCTAGTCGACACACACGGAGGCTTTCCTCCGCAGCTTGGGTAATCTTTACACCATAGGGTCAATTGTTATCTTCCGGAGGTATATGCTTAGGTAACACCACGAATAATGTTGTTGAGTATAGTGCAATTATTGAGTTGCTTCGTGACGCTTTGTCATTGGGTATCTCTCGTCTCCAGGTCTATCTAGATGCTCAACTGGTTGTGTCGCAGCTAAACAGAATATACCAGGTGCATGACCCAACTTTACACCGATGATTCCTTAGGGTACGTCTCTTGGAATGCAACTTTGATTATATCACATATTTTCATGTTCCTAGGAGTTTAAATCAAATCACAGATACTCTAGCTAATCACATTTTGGATTGGCATCTTGCTCACATATAAGAAGATCATGAAAACAAACATGTAAATAAATTCTTGTACACATAATCCAGAAGACACAAAAGAGATAAAAACCATATATAAGTATCATAAAATCCTCAGAGTACATAGATGGGCACAAGCGCCTCAACAGTGGGAACAGTAATGAGTCACCGGGCTTATGCCCTCAAAAAATATATACAATAAGGTGCTCGTGGCACATAAAAAGTCTAAAAGTATGCTCAAGGCCTGTGGGCCCTGTTATAATCATCTACAGCACGGGATAAACGCCTAAACAATCGGACCCATGTCCGAGGTGCCCCCACGACATGATTCTACATGGGCGGTGGCAGGTCCTCTATCTCTGCCATGGGAACTGTGCGAGTGAGAACAGTGAAGTTCTAGTCAATCCACCTAAGAAACCTCTCGGCCTCTCCTGCTGGGAGGTTCCCTGCTACTGTTGCTCGCCCAGTGGCAGCAGTTGTGGCTTCTGGCCGTGGGTGACGCATGTTCCATGCATAGTCGGTAGGTCGCACAGGTCCCACATCTACATGCAATAAACGTTCACTCATCAAAAACTCTGGTATACAAAAACATGATATATATGTCAAAAAAGACAAAAAAATTACATATGCAAAAAAAAAAAAAAACATACACAGGTGGAGACTTACCCATCTCCCCTCGCTCCTCACTAGGAGGCACTGGTATCACTGGATCTCTAGAAAATTCGATCCCCGCATATGGGTAGTCCTCAATAGCCGGGATTTGTCATGACAGCCAAGAAAAAAATTCATCATCGAAGGCCTCCACGGTCCTTCCACCACCCTATCATGGCAGTAACACTGCCCATCTTCATACTGTAGGGAAAGTGGCCAGATGTCCTCATACTGTTAGTCGAGGACTAAAACATGGAACTCTCTTGAAAAAGAATGAACACAGGATGGTCCCAAACCCGAAGTTCCTGTGTTTCCGATGTCGGCATGTTGTCAGCTGACTCTTCATGCACTCCAACAATGTGGTACTCCAGTCAAAAATTTGTGCATTCATGCACTGGATCGCACAGTTCATCTGTGTGCGCGAAGCCTGATGCACGACCACTGAGCCGGTAATCCGCCCAATGAGAGATAAAATAGTCTGTAGGGCAAGGCTAGTAATCCTACTAACGGGTACAGAGGAAGTTCTATGATCAGTCCCAGCCTCACAGTATTCCCCAATCAGCTCCGAGACTTTGCTCGGACCCACAAGAAACGTCTGAAAGTTGACTGGTTCTCCTCTCCTCGAGAGGCTAGTCAAAAAGTAAATATCCTCGGTGGTGGGCACCAAGGATTTCCCCTCTATCATGAAGGCCCCTGCATCATGGTGCCAGTAATCAACCAAGGTGTTCAGTAGCCTTGGTTACGTGTGCATAAATGGACATAAGAATAATTTTACCAAACCGTGCTGCATTGGCACAGCCACAACATTTGGATCTGCAGCCACTAACTCATTGGCAGCCTCATGCTCCCTTTCCCTCCACTGAAGATACATCCTGCCAACACAACAAAGAAAAAAGGAGGGTCAATGTTTTTACACATTAGTTTTTCATTACACAGGGGGGGTACCTGCGGCCGATAGAGGTGACAGTCGCGGGTACCCGCGGGCAGGTTTTTCTCTGCCCGTGGGTACCCATGGGTTGTTCCTGGACAACCCACTTTTGCCTAGGGCCGACCTTTTTGAGGTCGATGCCCACCCCCAAAATCAACCTAAAATCTATAAAAGAAGTATTGAATAGAAAGACAAGGGAGTTTGTACTTACTTGGTCCAAGAAGAAGTCTGTTTCGTCTACTGTAGCTCCCAAAATCATGATCTTTGGCAAAGGGGGTCTTTTGGCTTCAGAGTCAATTTCCAAATCAGCAATGGTGATAATGAGCTGCCAGCTTCTATTTATAGACTTTTTTGCCTCTTTTTGTCACTTTTTTGGGCCCTTTTATCAGTTTCTTTATACCAAAAGCCATTTAGAGTGATCCATGAGTTATATGGGAGGGATTTGTTCAGGTATTGGGACAATTTTTATTGAGTTTCGAAAAATAAAAATAAAAAAATATATTGACGGTCCATAAAAAATAAAAATAAAAATAAAAAATTCAAATATCAACTTGAGCATATAGGGTAGGATTTCATCCAAACTATTGCATCTCGTTGCCTTTTGTTCTTATGATATAGGATCAATCCCATCTGGTTGTGACACAAAACTGTCATATCTGCTCTAGAAGTGTCGCAACTTGGTGGTAGAGCTTACCAAAACATGGATGCCCTAGGTAGTTCCTAGTTGCATTATGGTGTCCATGTCGTTTCTAACAACACTGTAGGCTCGGGAGTCCATATAGTCTTTCCTGAATATGAGTTTGAGCCTCATTTGCATGGGTCTTTTTCACTCTTTGACTTACCCTCCGGACTCCCAAAACATAATGGGTCTCCTTTTAAGCCCTTTTCAGACCCTCTAAACGTGAAAATATTGTTGAGCGATCTTGTGGCCTTTCACGCTCGTTAAACTGAAATTTGAAGTCACGTCTGTCCGGTGGTAGTTTACCCCTTTTTCGGTCCAGATGGTCAACTGTATGAACAAAGGAATACTCTATTGAATTCCCATTCTTTAGAAGAGTATCCTCAGGTATAATTTTATTCCTTTTTCGGGCCTGAGGGACTA
>JZKD02S1670311.1:601861-618518 GCA_000966675.3 Picea glauca
TTTGGTTACTCTTCCAAACATATGGAGAGTTTGTGTTGCCTCCTGCTTCGTAGACTTATGATTAACAGATATGTTGTCTGAGTCTTATCACTTGTCGTGCTATTATCCAAGGGAATTTTTTCACTGAGCCTGAGTCGGCCCCTCTGCAATGTGTCTCTTGTCTGCATACCCGGCCATCCTGAACTTCCAATTGAGTCTTTGTTCAAAATCATTGAAGCCTTCAGCCCGATCATCAATATTATCAAGTCTATAACCGATGAGCCATTGAAGAACTCTGGGTAGTGTAGTTGTACACTCTTATTACATTCCTACCCTAATTTATAAGATTTTGAAGTTGTTGCTCGAGCTCTGAAGTACAGCCATCAGGCCGAATCAGCTTCTGGGAGATGGATACTTTATATGTATATCTTTCTGATTTCGAGATGTAGCTCCACTGTGTATTATTCGCGGCTACTCTTTAGTTGTTTGACATGGATCTATAGTGTATTTGATTGGTATCCATGGTTCTATTTTATCCTGAGCATGGGTATGCCCGCCTCGGTGAGATATTTTTTCTTTTGTAGACGACACCTCCTGATTCCTTATTTTTGGGCTCACTCATTCAACATATCAGTACATATTGGTAAAGAATTGGTAATGTATTTCGTCCATCAGATGATTTTCTGACCTCACACATTAGGGGGCATCTGTTATAACCCTAAATTTCACCACACATGCTTACCTAGTATCAAGCCAACTCATATCCCTTCATTGCCAAAACATCTACTAAAAAACCTCTTTAAAAATCCTTTTGCGTAAAGGTACACGCACCCTAACCCACTACTGCATGCGGGTGAACGCTGGCAGGCCTACTACAGCCCGTGTTTACCTAAAAAAGCACAAAAACAGGAAATTTGTCGACAGGACAAAAAGCCATGGGTCAGTTAACTGAAACTCCCGGCCATGCATGGTCGAGAGTTCATCCAAAACCCTAGCTCCTTCTAGCCTATAAAAGAAGGGGTAGGGGTACTATTTGGAGGAGGAAAAATATAGCGAAGAAACTCTGCCCAATTGCCAAATCCATTTTTCCCAACCCTTTAGCCTTTCCTCAAGCCTAAGGAGAATTAACGCAAAGCAATTGGAGGACAAAGAAGAGGAGGAGCCCAGGATCAAGATCAAGGAGCAGTGGTCGGTCTCAACTTTGATTGTAAGTTGATTCATTTTGAAAATAATAAAATAATACTTTTCCCATCCCAATGCATGAGTTATCTATGATTTTTGTAATTTATGCTTAATTTCTAACCCTCAAGTAGAAAAATAGCATGCATGCGTAGTGTTTTGTCTTGATTACAGGTTAACATTGGAAGGAGCAGCGCAAGGAAGAGGGCAAAGCGCAACGGAGGATCTACACCAAACATCGGTAAAAAAGGTTAGTAGTTCCTTTCCATGAATGTGTCTTGAAAGAGGGGTTAAATTTTTGGGTGGTAGGTTAAAAGGTCATTTCTTTAAGGTCAAAATCTGCATGCAAATCAGACCCTAGTTTGCTAGTCCATAGGGTATTATTTCCCAACAACAGTTCTGCAGCAATGTGGTATATTGAAATACCACGTGCTTCTTTTCACAATTTCAACTCCCTTGCCATGTCCTTCCTCACACACTTCCAACTACCCATTTGATACGAGACGAGTACTGAACTATTGACCTCCCTTCATCACACAACCTCCGTACATATCTCTGATCATATTCATGAATGGAGACAATGACGAAGGTTAATCAAAGCGGTCATTCTTGACCAATTACTAGCGGAATGGTTCACCAAATCGTTGTTACCCTAGATCGCTCGTGATGTTGCTATGGGTGGTGTAGTCACCGAGGAAAAATATATTTCTCGAGCTCAGTACCTAGATTTGGTTTATTCACAATCTGGTACTTTGTACGAATTGATACCAAATGCTACCCATGCCACTACTGACCCATCCAAACCATCGTCTACCTCGCATGCGGATGGAGTCATTGGTTTCGTCAAAACTCAATCTACTTCCCAGTTGACTGGAACAACCCAGTGGTCTGCTTCTACATTTGCTCCCAGTTCGACCACACCCTCTTCTACCTCCCCTCAAACTCAGGTCTCTGAGGTGAATACAGTCCAATCGACCCCTTCACAATAACCTGGGGGCAAGAAGAAAGCAAGAAATAAACCAAAGAAAAATAACAACAATGAACAACCAAAAAATCAACCTCAAACCCCGGCTACTGGAAAACAACCACAACGGAAACTGAAATTCCCATGTCTCATTTGTGGCAATGATCACTACACTCGAGACTATCCACATCGTGATGAAGTGGCCATGCTTTTTAAGGGAAATTCACAACCCGCTGTGCTTACCCAGCCTTTTCCACAGTAGCAATCTTTGGTTGCTTAAACCCCCACTCCAAGGGGCAGTTCCAACTAATCCCATGATGAGGCCTCGACAAGTGCCCACATTTACATGTTTAATGGGATTAATTTGACCACTCGCACTATGATATATGACACACCGATTAAACCTGATAAGCCGAAGCCCGCTAACGGTTCCTTACCAGACCCATTACCATATTTTGTTAGTCCTTCATTTGCTAGCCCTCTGTCTGGGCCACTTCATATTGAGAAACCTTTGTTTGAATCTATCTTACGCCCTCCTAAGAGCACTATCCGGAAATCTACCTTTAATCCTAGTTCACGGGCTACCCAAAACTACAACATTGTTGAAGATTTGTCTCAAGAACCGTGTGCTATGTCTTCTTTGAAAGTTCTACAACACTGTCCCAGCCAACGTAGAACGCTCTTAGCTGCCATCGGTGCTTTCGATCCTGATTCATCTAATAACCTCATGTTTAATCTAGATGATCATCAACATCGACTCTCCCACCAACTAGCTTTTCAGATCGATGTTGTCATTCACAATCAACAAATCCACCGAACTATCTTGGATGAGGGAGCCTCTACTTGTGTCATGTCTTTAGCTTGTTGGAAAGGCTTAAAATCACCTTCCCTTAACAAATCCCCTACGATGTTACGTGCTTTCGATGGGTGAGGTTTTCATCCTCACGGACTTTTACAATCCTTAGCCGTTCAGTTGGGCGGAAAAACTGTTACTGTTGATGTCGAGGTGGTCGATGCCCCCATCGATTACAACCTACTACTCGGAAGAAGTTGGTTCTATGCTATGACTGTCATCGCCTCATCGATGTTTCAATGTGTACAATTCCCCCATCAAGGCAAAATTGTCACTATCAATCAACTAGATTTTTGTACACTCGACGCTCGTGCCCCTGTCACCAACAACATTCCTTTTTTGGGAGACCACCCAGTTACGTATGAAAGCATTGGTGTTGGATTGTTGAAAGATTATATCCTTATGGGTACCTTCCCTACACCACTTCCACCCACCACACATCATATTTCCACTGTCAATATGATTTCAACTATGGCTTATCAATCTTTGGAATCATCTGACCCTTGGATTGTAACTAGTCCTATGGAATTCAATGTGCTCAGTGACACCATGCCACTTATCCCAACCAAGGCTGCATACATGGCTATTCAATCTGCCTCTCCCTCCCTGGACAAGCCCCATTTATTGGCACCCAATGCCTACTCGATGTCATCATGGTTGGATTCCCTATCGTTTGCAATCGATTACATTTCCCAAATTTTTCCTTCTAATGAATCTATAATGGAAATGCTCAGTCTCAATGATGTACCTTGGGATGATAACCATCATCAATCCTCTTTTCTTCTGCCTCTGGAAGAAATCCACAAAGACATACAGTCTGTCTTCCCTCCTTATGTTACCAATTCTCTGCAATCTCCCATCCTCACACAAGATACTCTTTCTGAGGGGAATATGGGTAATATCTCTACTACGATCGTTATCGATATTTCAATCAAAGAAGTCGTTGTGGAAAACATTAACCTCGGTGCTAATTGCACACCCGAAGAAGTGGTATCTTACACCGCTCTGTTTAAATAATTCCACGATGTCTTCGCTTGGAGATACGAGGAAATTCCAGGGATCGACCCTTCGATCGTCGTGCACAAAATCAAGACTTACCCTAGTGTGAAACTTGTTTGACAAAAACTCCACCTGGTTCATCCCAAGAAAATCGTGGCTATAAAGGCATAAGTTGAGAAACTTTTAAAATCTGGCTTTATCTATCCCGCCCCTTTAACAGAATGGGTCTCCAACCTTGTTCTAATTGCCAAAAAACAAGGGACCATCCGTGTTTGTGTTGACTATCGGGATCTCAATAAATCTTGTCCAAAGGACAACTACCCTATGCCCTTCATCGACCAAATCATTGATAATTGTGCTGGAAGCGTAATCTTTTCTTTCATGGATGGCTTCTCTGGGTATAACCAGATTGAAATTTTACCTGTTGCTCAACATAATACAGCCTTTATGTTCCCATGGGGAGCTTTCACCTATCGAAAGCTACCTTTTGACCTCAAAAATGCTAGTGCTACTTTCCAGCGGGCCATGCCGTATGCTTTCCACGATATCAAGCATATTGCAGAACCTTACCTCGATGACTTACCTTCCCACTCATCCAATCGATCATATCACATTGATCACTTACAAGCTATTTTTCTTTGATGTCGGTTTTACCGTATCCACTTGAACCCACATAAGTGTATTTTTGTTGTCGAATCCGGTCGAATCCTTAGTTTTGTTGTCTCTAAATATGGGATTAGAGTGGATCCCTTAAAGATTAAGGCTATTCTGGCCTTGCCCCCACCTACTAATTTGACTCAACTCCAAATTTTGCAAGGAAAAGCAAACTTCCTTTGTCGTTTCATTTGTAAATACGCTGAGATAACTAAAGGATGCATGCGGTTGTTGTAGAAAAACACCCCTTTCATCTGGGATGACATCGCTCAATGGTCATTTGATGCTCTCAAGCATGCCCTGACCCACGCACCTTTGTTGCATCCTCCGGAGTATACAAAGGACTACATCCTTTACTTAGTTTCCTCCACTTCCACTATTGCAATGGTGTTATTTCAAGAGGACCCCAACGGTGAGGAACATGTGATCTATTACTTGAGAAAGAGTTTATCTGGACCCGAACTCTGATATTCACATGTAGAGAAACTAGCTCTGGTAGCTGTCATCGCTGTCCAGAGATTTTGCCATTACATCTTACTATGCACCACCACGGTGATTGCAGACTCAAGCCCCATGTACCACGTCTTGACACGTCAAGTGCTCAGAGGAAAATACTCTAAATGGATTGTCATCCTTCAGGAATTCGATCTTGAATTTGTGAAGTCCAAAGCCAAAAATTCCCTGGTGTTTGCGGAGCTTATCTGCGATCTCCCCCGTGTTGATGAAGACATCGAACCAAGAGATTCTCTCCCTGATGAAACTCTTTTCCTCATCAGCACCTATGATCCTTGGTATGGAAACATCCTCCTTTACCTCCAAACCCAACACTTTCATCCTAACAATTCCCATGAAGAGCGTCAACGTATTCGCCACCATTAACATCGTTATCTCATCATCGGCGACACCTTGTATCATCGTGGTATTGACACTATCCTTCAACGATGTTTGACTCATGTAGAGGCTGAATGCGTTCTGAACGACTGTCACCTGGGAGCCTATGGCGGTCACCTTTCTGAGATGGCCACAGCCCAAAAAATTCTACGTACCGGCTATTTTTGGTCCTCAATTTTCAAAGATTGTATTGAGGCAGTCAAAAAATGCCCACCCTGCCAAGTTTTCAACAACAAGGAACGAACTCACCCTACGACGCCGCACCCCATTATTGCCATCATCCCCTTTTCCAAGTGGGGTATCGATTTCATGCAATGTAAGCCTACCTCAGCCAGGGGGCACGGTTATATAATCGTCATCGTCGACTACTTTACAAAATGGGTTGAGGCTATGCCTACCTTTCTGAACGATGGTCGTACCGCAACTCTGTTTGTTTTTAACCACATCATAACTCGTTTTGGTGTACCACGCACCATTGTCACTGATCACGGTGCACACTTTAAGAACCAGATGATGAGTGAATTGCATGCCAAGTTGGGTTTTCACCATGAAAACTCATCCCCATACTATCCTCAAGCCAACAGACAAGTTGAAGCCATCAACAAGGTCCTCAAAACCATGAACCAATGCATGGTAGGGGAAAATAAGACATCCTGGCATCTACAACTTTTCTCCGCTCTCTGGGCTTACCGTACTTCCATGAAAACTGCAACTGGATTTACTCCTTTTCAGTTAGTGTATGGCATCGAAGTTGTTTTACCAATCGAGTGTGAGATTCCATCTCTGAAAATTAAAGTAGAAATCCTACCCCAAACTTCTGCTGAAGAAGAACATTTCTTATATCTAACCAAACTGGATGAAACACATCGTGATGTTGCTCTCGTTAATGAGGCAAATTAGAAATGGATAAAAAATCAATACAACAAGTCCATCTATCCTCGGACTTTTGTAGAAGGAGACTTAGTCCTCGTCTATGACCAGGCTCATGACAAACTAGGGACAGGTAAGTTAGAACCTCTGTGGCATGGCCCTTACATTGTGAAATGTGTTCTACACAGAGGCGCCTACGAGTTAGTCGATTATGATGGAATTTCCCTAGGGGAGCCCCGGAACGAGATTTACCTTAAAAAGTACTATGCCTAGATCACCTAGCATGTGTATGTTGTACATTATTGTATTTTAGTTTGGTGTGTCTGTTTCTTTCACGTGCTCGAGTCTTTAACTTTTCCACTCATAACTGTGCCTTGTGTTTTCATGTGCAGATGACGTCTTCCTTTCCTGTCTTTGTCGGGTTTGCGGATGGCGCTAGTCAACACACCCGGAACATTGCTTCCGCAGTGTGGGTCATTTACCATTTTGACGAGGTGGTGAGTTCAGGAAGTATTTGCTTAGGATCGATGACTAATAACATGGAAGAATATCATGCTGTCATCAAAATCTTGACCCAAGCCTCCTCCCTAGGTATCTCTCGTATCATTGTTAACCTAGACTCCCAACTCGTGGTCTATCAACTCAATCATATCTACGCTATTCGTAATCCTATACTGCTACGTCTCCACCTACAAGTTCGTCGTCTTGAACGAATATTTGATAACATCGAATGCAGACATATTCCAAGAGAACTCAACAATGTTTTGGATTCGTTAGCTAATTACATCATGTATCGGTATCTCGCCCATAGATAAGGTTTCATGAAGGAAAACAAATTGTACATCACATGTAAATTAAAACACATTACATTAAAGGCATCATCATGTACAAATGTTTTGGCACTGTAAACACTTGGAACTATATATATATACATAGCGTGACTGAAAATGTTTTAATTACATCAAAAAAGTATTTAGAAGAGCAAAATGTTGGGTCTTTACACCCATAAAACATCGTCTGACAAGTCATACAAAAATACAATCACCAAAGAGACTCTAATATCCCTGCACTGCATTGTGTTGAGAGTAACATATCACTTTGCACACTATGCATCTCAGTAGAGAATTAACATTCTCTGGCACTCCCACAATGTGCCTTTGTAGATGTAAAGGCACTTCTCTCCTCCGTAGAGGAGGAATTCCCATCGTGAGGCCTTGAAGGTTTCTTTCAACCTCCTGAAGACCTATCACTGGTGCCCCCGGATCTACTGCAACCGGAGCACCCCTGCGACGTCCTAGTATTGATATCTTAGCCAGGCACACTGCTCCCTTGTCTGCATGTTGAAATAATACATCCATTAAAAACTCTTCTACGTACCCAAAAAAAATATATATGTTAAAAAACTTAAAAAACAAAAAACTACACAAGGTGTTGCTTAGTCTCTCACCTGACACATCCCATTCTTCCCCTGCAGGTAGAATCAAATCTATGCTCCCACGAAAGTCCACCTCAACATATGGGAAGTCTTCTATCCAAAGATATTGGCGTCTCAGCCAAGCAAAGAAATCACCAGTGAAACGAAACTCTGACTCTGCCACTAGTCTCGGAGACAGACTAGTCCACTGTTCCATCCGTGGTTCTCCCACTGGTCATACCGCCAATGCTATCTAAGGTTGCATCTGGGGGATGCGCTCTAATAAGAATGAGACCAAGAAAAAACTGTATCCAAATTGTTTCTACCCCATCCTACACCACGAAACATGTTCCTTCACATTCCGAAGAAACCTTGTGCTCCAGTTTAACAATGTTGGCTCCAAACACTGTACGCCATAAGCTACCTATGATCTCAACGCTAGATGTGCACTAGTGCTTCCCATCACACTCATGATGGCAAACAAAATAGACCGAAGGGGTAACACTCTGATATCCTTGATGGGGATTCTACCCCCCACCAGTGTTTCTCCTGGGACACAATGACGTGCCAGATACACACCCACTTGCCCAGGAAGTGCCCTCTGTCCGGAAAAATCTATAGGAACCCCTCTTTTCGAGAGGCCATTCAATAAATATATGTCTTCCAACTCGATGGTTAGAAGCTATGTTCCGATCTGAAACCCTTTCTCTATGACATCCCACAAGCTGATTATGTACTCAAGCAGAAGAATCTCCTTCTTCATCTTTTGCAATTTGAAGAATTTCAGTAGGCCACAAGCTCTCAACGCAGCCCGCGTGCGAGGACTCTGCAAAGCATCCAAATCATCGATCTCATTCTCTCATTCCTTCCACTCGATCATGGTCATTGCTGAAATCACCTACAAACAAAAAAAAAACAAGAAAATTCATAATTCAATTTTTCGGCAATTTCTTAAGCAATTTAAAAACTTGAAATCTAATGCCCACACTGTTCAAAAAGGACCACGCCCTCTTTTTATCACTCAACAATCATCACGCAACAAAAAAACATTTTAAAATTAACATGATTTCCATAATGGCTGTGTGGGCATATCTTTTATTTTTTTATGGATTCTTTGACAAAAATGACCCATCTACTTGAGTGTCAAGGCGTTGGTATCTTTGCTATCACCTTCTAAAAATGTTTTTGCAAAAGAATGTCTTTTCCCATTGTTTTCAATAGAGGTCGATTTGATCTTTTTTGGAGCGACCTAGGGCTTCATTTTTTAATTTAAATATTGATGTGAAAACGAATATTGAACCATGTAATTGAAATAAGGGGAGATGAAGATCTACCTAGTACAAACGACAAGAGAAACGGTCAACCGTAGCTTTGGTATCAAGCGAAACAAGATCCACCTCCAAAGTGAGAATCTCCACTGCTACAAATCCTTATGCAAAATGAAATGGTAAATGAAGATTTTTCTTGTATTACTATCTATAAATTTCCATTTTTTATATGGTATAGTTATTTGTGGGTTTCTTTGACAATATAATGGCTTCACTAAACCTCTGGATTGCAGTTTTGACACCACAGGTTTCAAAGAAGTTCTGATCATTTGTTTACCTTGTTACATCCATGAGCATAGTCTTAGTTCGTTCTCAAGCTCGAGAATATAAGAACACACCAGGTATACTTTTATCTCTTTTTCGGACCCGTATGGACACACAAAAAAGGAATCCCCTGGAGTTATCTTTAAATTCTTTTCAGACTCTCTAAATATGAAAATATCATCGAGTGATCTTGCTTCCTTTCACACTCGTTAAAAGGTTTGAAAGGGCATCTTTTGAGTGGTATTTTATCTCTTTTTCGGCCTCGTGAGACTAACTGTATGAAAAAGGAACTGAGAGAGTTCTCTTTTAAGTGTTTTTCCAGACTATATAATCACGAAAAACCTTCGATTTTTCTATCTTTGGACTCGTTAAAATGAACATCGACAGGCCCGTACGGGACCGAACCCTTACTTCTTCTAGTTCATTAAACAAAGGAAGAGGAACTTACCGAAGGTGAGTTATATCGAGCATCTGTTACCCTCCTCGAGCTTGTTAAATCAAAAAGATGTACTCGTCTATCTGGATGGGGGAAAATTTGAAAGAAGCAAGCCAAGCAATCTTTTGAGAACATTACCAAGTAATTCTTAGAGTCTCCCTTGAACACGGAACTTTGTCTTTTGCATGCATTATAATCCGTTGAACCTCTGCACTGAGCCATCCCTTTGAGTCACCTGACGTAAGTCACAACATCCACTGCATCGTCAAGTTTTGGTCCATGTCATGTTTCTGTTGTCGTGCCTCAGTGTTCAAGGGAAGTATCCACCTCGAGAGTCAACCATCACAAATATCTTGTCTCAATATCCGTGTCAGTCCATGTTCATTTGATCTACCAATTACATATCTATGTCCATTTCGTGTCGTTGATGGGGGATACATTAAGGCCCTCCTTCGACGAGCCTATTCCTATCGACTTCAACACACTATCCAGGAACTAGACTTAGAAAACAGTTAGTACTTTGGGACCTGCATGCCTCGATGGCAGGCCTCCTCACATTCGACAGTGGGTTTACATCATTTGCCTCTGATCGAATGATTCCACGGATGTTTGACTTCATCCCATCCATTCACATTCATTGGAATGTACTAGAGTACCTTGGGAATCATTGACATTAATGGTGATCTCCCTCGCGCTTGTAACGGTTTACATCATTGACCGGTAATCAAGTGGTTTCTGCCATGTTCAACATTAGGACATCTATTCACATGGTTAGATTCATACTACATCGGGATCGATAAGAAGACCCTGGGTTGAGTGATCACTTTGATATGTGATTTTCCCAGGTTGTGAAGGAGTTTCTCTTGAACAATGACACATATATATTGTTACATAGATCCACTTTGTGTTGGTCGTGGCTATGTCTTGTCATCTCGTAGATCCACTGTGTATTCTTTGTGGCTACGATTAGTTCAGGTCATCAGAGTATAGATCCACACTATATCCTCGGTGGCTATACCTTTTTTTCAATACAATTATGGATCCACAGTGTATTTTATGGCAGCCATATCTTGCAAGTCTTGATCACCCAAGCATAGGTATGCTTGCCTTGGGTTTAGAACATGTCATAATATTTGTTGGAAGAATTGCAAGCATGAAACCTATGATCTCATAGGAAACACACAGTGAACTGGGGAAGAGTAATCAATGAAGTTGTTGTCATCTGGGTCATGGATCTTTTGAGCAAGGGTTAGACAAAGGGGACTTGACGAAGATGTCGCATTCGCATCTATGGTTGTAAGTTACTTTTGTCATTGTTCTCATGAATATGACACGCTTGGCCTATTTTTTTCTAGTTTGTGTTTAATCTCACATGAACTTGTCTCTAATAGATAGATCTATTTCAAGCTAATATAAATAGAGTAGGAAGTGGTTGTACTATTGTTTGTCTATAGGGCTCATCGAGTAGCAAAATATTGGAGCTCAACTTGGAGCGTGAAGGGACAAACATCGGTAAAAGGTACTTCTTTTCTCCTTCCTTTGTTGGCAAATGTTTAATAGGTAGTGCATGCTTGTCATTGATGGAAAGTACAACAATGAAGATGGCATGAGTACAAGAAGAATGTAACAGATGGGCACCAGAAGTATTTTAGGAAGACGCTGCAGAGCAAGCCCAATAAGTTCAGAAGAGATAGTGCAGAGGATTGTTGGCAGGTTATTATCAGGCAAAGTAAGTTTGTCATTGATGGAAATATCAGAGTATGCAGCGAAGGAAAAACAAGGACAAAGTACGCTCTGGAGGAGAAGCGCCAGTGATCGCTGGATCTCATCCTGAATTCCCGATGGCCATTAGATCTAAATGAAGACAAAAGGAGCGTGCAGATCTGGAGGACAGATCTCAGGCATTAGATCTGAGCGTAGGATCTGACCACCGTTGGATAGAGGAGAACCTGCACGATCTTTAAAAGTGCAAGGAGTAGAGGCCTCACAAATCTCGAAAGCAGGAGGACCGTCCATCTCAGGGGGTTATGTGGACCGTTAATCCAACTCCATGTCAGAGTTTTAGGGATCGAGAGTTGGAGATGTCAAAGAATATTGACATCAAGAATCCTGAAATCACGATGTGTGAAATCTCGACTGAATTTGAACCGTCAAATCAAGATGTGATCTAGACCGTTGATCCGACTCCCTATCAGAGTTTCAGGGATCAAGAGTTGGAGATGTCAAAGAATATTGACATCAAGAATCTCGAAATCGTGATGTGTGAAATCCTGACTGAATATGAACCATCAAATCAAGATGTGATCTGGACCATCGACCCAACTCACGTCATCTAGGAACACGTGGCACAACCAGGTAATGACAAGTGTCAGACCGATTCAACATGCCAAGCACATGTAAGTCATGAATCAGGGTGACACATGGAATTTATTTAACACATGTGACATTAGCAGACTTACACCATGACGGAGTTTCGAGGATCACGTGTTGGAGATGTCAAAGAAACAATGCAACAAGAATATTGATTTTGCGATATGCAAAATCGTGACTTAAATCGTAGCCGTTGAATCAATATCAAATCTGGACCATTGATTCCAGTCCATGTCGGAGTTTCGAGGATTGAGTGTTGAAGTTGTCAAAGAACATTCACCACAAAAATCTTGATTTCACGATATGCGAAATCATGATGTAATCTGAGCCTTCAGATCAAGATTTGATCTGGACCGTTGATTCTAGTCAATGGAGAGGCATCAGGGATCAAGAGTTGGACATGTCAAAGATTATTGACATCAGGAATCTCAATATCGCGATATGCAAAATCGTGATTTAATCACAGCCGTTGAATAGAGATCAGATCTGGAATAGAGATTCTTGAATAGAGAACACAATGCAACAGGAATGCCGAAATGACAAAACCCAATTTAAAGGAAAGATTAATAAAGCTCATCCAACGGCGTAGATTAAACTAAAGGAGATCTGAGGGCTATTGTTGCACGACACAGTGAAACTGCTAGAAACCATTGATGGTTTCTACCAGAGGATGCGAAGACACTTTGGGATGACTCACAGAGGAGGTGAAGAGTCTCTGAGAGGAATGAAGATGTTCGTGGAGGAAATTGACAGCTGATGAGCATTGAGGCCTGTAACTGAAACAGATAAGGTGAGTTCGACTGTCACAAAGAAGACGAAGAGTCTCAAACTGCCAGAGAGGTTGAGGAATCTTAGTATAACATACAGTGATGTTGGACACGTGGGGCGAACCACCAAAGAAGCTGAAGAGTCACAATGATGATCAGACAGAGCACTCGAGAGGTGGAGGATAATGGAGCAGAGTCATCATGCAGAGGCATTGCGAACATTGCATGCACAAGGTGCATAGAAGCTATAAATACATGGTACAGAGAAGAGATGGGGTTGTTGTCACTATTGGAGTTTGTTGTGGTAATTGTTGGTGAAGGTGATTCATGTGTGAAGAAGGAGGAGAGTGCAGCAGATGAATAGCATAGAAGAGGAACTGTGCAATGAATGGACATGGTGCACAGAGCATAAAAAGCGGAAGAACAGACAGCGCAAGTGATGTGTGTAGAAAGGAAATGAGGCAAACAGAGCAACGAAATGCAGCAGAACAATGATGAGTCTGGTAAGCCATTGTTGAACATCATATCACTGTAATAAGTTTCAATATAAAAGATTTATATTTCAGGGTGGTTGGGAGGAGATAGGGAGGACTGGTGTCCTCAAAGGTTCAAGTGGGTGCTTGAGCACAGGGATTTGGTGCTTCCTTCTAGATTGGTGCTAGAGAAACTAGGGAGTTGGTGCTAGAGAAACCAGGGAGTTGGTGATTCCTTCTAGTTGGTGCTAGAGAAACCAAGGAGTTGGTGCTTCTTTCTAGTGGGTGCTAGAGAAAACAGAGAGTTGGTGCTCTCAGCAAGTTGTAGCTTGCAAAACTGAGGTTGTAGCCTCATTATGAGTTGGTGCTCATATGTATGATACTGTAAAGAATGTAACTATTACTTATCATCTAAAGAAAAAGAGGTTTTTACCCTGCATGGGTTTCCATGGGTTTCCTTAGTAAATATCTGTCTCTTTGTTTCTCATATATGTGAATGACGCTGAAAGTGTCATTGTTTATTTCCCTGCATTATTGTGATCATCATTCAGTGTCTCTACAAAGAGTTTAAAAGAACCATAATTGTTTAAGCATCGTAACAACTGATTCACCCCCCCTCTCAGTTGTCCAACATCCTCCTCGTGCATTAGTTTGTATAGATCTGAAAGGAAGTCAGTGTCCATGTTAAGCATCTTCTGTCTTAAGAGTTAAGAGTCTAGCTCTCAAGAGGAGATCTACCTGTCCGCGGGGAAATTTTCCTTCAACACTAGGAAGCTATGGAGTGTTTGTCAAGTATCATTGTATTGCGATCTTTTCTTAATGAAAGGTTTCCCCACCTTAAGAGGAAAGTGATCATTGGTTTCCTTCTTGTAATAATCATTACTGCAAGGGTATATTTTACGTATTTCATATTAATTGTCTCTTGTATCTTGTTTTCTACATATATAATCTATGTATACACGATTTGTGTTTCAATTCTAAGGGTTAATAAATACTACAAAGTTAGGATAAAGGAGATTCTATTATAAGTAGAAAGAATACAATAGTGGATCTATACCTTGCTATGGTGATATGGATCCAAGTCCTCACTCCTTGGGATTCATTTCTCTTAAGACCGTCTCAAGACAAATGCATTTTTAGGGTTCCTCTCAGTTCTCTACAATGAAATTGGGCAAGTAGAGACAAAGGTGCAAATTAAGCATCCATTTGTATTTTATGAAGATATCAACAATATCATAAGTTAAACTCAATGTTAAACAAAAAATGAGACATGGATGAGAATACTAATACTTATGAAATAAGCACGTGGGTGGAAATGAAAGCTCGCCAACCCGTCAACCCGCGAACACTAAAATATGACTAAGTATAGTAACCATAAAGGGAGAAAAGAAGGGATCAAAGAAAAAGGGAATAAGGGGAGGTGTGGAAGAGGGAAAATAAATGGACTAAAGAAGTATGGAAGATAGAATGTGGAAGGAAAGAAAGGAAGCACAAAATGGTTTCAACAAGAACCAATGATGATTTTGCGGCAATTTCCCCACCTCTAGTCTCGAGGACAATGCTACTTTTGAAGGGGGAAGGCATGGTATGGTCCTACCCTAACCTCCCTACTTTATATTACATGGGAGTTAGTTAATTAATGTATGTGGCCATCTTCTTTGAATAAGGCCCATTAGATGATAGTGGATAGTTGTTTAATGTAAAGGAGTCCACTTCATTGAATAAGGCCCACTATCTAGTTGGTACTCATTAATGAGGGAACCACAAGTACTTAGGGTTTTTCTATTGAGAATATATTTAAAGAGCTAGGAAGCTATGGAGTGTTTGTCAAGTATCATTTTATTTTGATCTTTTCTTAATGAAAGGTTTCCTCACCTTAAGAGGCAAGTGATCATTGGTTTCCTTCTTATAATAATCATTACCGCAAGGGTATATTTTTCATATTTCATCTTATTTGTCTCTTGTATCTGGTTTTCTACATATATAATCTATGTATACGTGATTTATGTTTCAAGTCTAAGGGTTAATAAATACTACAAAGTGAGGATAAAGGAGATTCTATTATAAGTAGAAAGAATACAATAGTGGATCTATACCTTGCTATGGTGATATGGCTCCATGTCCTCACTCCTTGGGATTCATTTCTCTTAAGACCGTCTCAAGACAAGTGCACTTTTAGGGTTCCTCTCAGTTCTTTGCAATGAAATTGGGAAAGTAGAGACAAAGGTGCAAATTAAGCATTCATTTGTATTTGATGAAGATAATAACAATATCCTAAGTTAAACTCAATGTCAAACAAAAAATGAGACATGTATGAGAATACCAAGACTTGTGAAATAAGAAAGTGGGTGGAAATGAAAGCCCGCCAACCCATGAACCCGCGAACATTAAAATATGACTAAGTATAGTAACCATAAAGGGAGAAAGAAGGGATAAAAGAAAAAGGGAATAACGAGGGGTGTGGAAGAGGGAAAATAAATGGAGTAAAGAAGTAGTGAAGATAAAATGTGGAAGTAAAGCAAGGAAGCACAAAATGGTCTCAACAAGAACCAACGATGATTTTTCAACAATTTCCCCACCTCTAGTCTCGAGGACAATGCTACTTTTGAAGGGGGGAGGCATGGTAGGGTCCTACCCTAACCTCCCTACTTTATATTACTTAGGATATAGTTAATTAATGTATGTGGTCATTTTCTTTGAATAAGGCCCATTAGATGATTGTGGATAGGTTTTTAATGTAAAGGAGTCCACTTTATTGAATAAGGCCCACTAGCTAGTTGGTACTCATTAATGAGGGAACCACAAGTACTTAGGGTTTTTCTATTGAGAATATATTTAAAGAGCTAGGAAGCTATGGAGTGTTTGTTGAGTATCATTGTATTACGATCTTTTCTTAATTAAAGGTTTCCCCACCTTAAGAGGCAAGTGTGTTGGACAACTGAGAGGGGGGGTGAATTAGTTGTTACCGAGCTTAAACAATTATGATTCTTTTAAAACTCTTTGCAGAAACACTAAATGATGATCACAATAATGCAGGGAAATAAACATTGGCACATTCAACATCAGTCACATATATGAGAAACATAGAGACAGATATTTTCCGAGGAAACCCATACAGGGTAAAAACCTCTTTTTCTTTATATAATAAGTAATAATTACATTCTTTACATTATCATACATATGAGCACCAACTCATAATGAGGCTACAACCTCTGT
>JZKD02S1670311.1:633067-654333 GCA_000966675.3 Picea glauca
CATGTCATCCACATACAAGACCAAATAAATCAAATGATCACCAATTAATTTAGAATACACACAGTGATCCTCTTTGCTTCTTGTGAAGCCAAGTCCCAACATATAAGTATCAAATGTTTGATACCATATCCTTGGTAATTGTTTTAAACCATACAGGGACTTTTTCAGTTTGCATACCAACTCCTTATTTCCTTTCACAACATAACATTTTGGTTGCTTCATAAAGATTTCTTCTTCCAGATCCCCATGCAGGAATGTTGTCTTCACATCCATCAGTTCTACTTCAAAATCAAATGCAGCAGCAACAGATAACAGAAATATTATAGAGTTTAACTTGGCAATAGGATAAAAAATCTCACCAAAATCAATTCCCTCAACCTGGGAATAACTCTTTGCTTTGTATTTCTCCACTTTTCCTTCTGCATTCAACTTCTTTTTAAATACCCATTTGTTGCCAATGGGATTTCTTTCAGTTGGAAACTCCACTAGATCACAAGCCTCATTCTTATCCAAAGATGTCATTTCTTTTTCCATGGCCCTTTTCCAGAGATTTCCATCCTCTGAATCCACTACCTCCCTGGCAGTTCTAGGATCATCATTAGTAATAGAAAAAGAAAAATTTGAACAAAAATCAGATGGACTATACCTTTCCAGTAGCCTTCTTTCTCGATCCAATCTCCTCAATGCTGGAGTGTGAGGATCTTCTTCTTCTTATTCATGTTCTTTTGTAGAGTCTGCTTCATCATCCTTTAAATCGAACTCTATCTTCTCTAGTTCTTCCTTACTTGGTAGGACTTCATGTTTAACAACATCATTCATTTCTCTAATACCACATCTCGTCTATACACTACCTTCTTAGTTTCTGGGTTCCAAAGATTATAACCTTTGAGACCATCTTTATATCCAATAAAGATACATTTTTTAGCCTTCTTATCCAGCTTACTCATGTTTTCCTTTGGAACATGAACATATGCATCACAGCCAAATACCTTAAGATGTGTGAGAGAAGGTTCCTTACCAATTGTTGCACCTCTTTTTTCACCTAAATGAGCAAAATAGAGGTGCTTACAAGCTTAGTTGGGTTAGCTAAGCAAGACAACAGTAGAGGAAAGGGTTAGAAGAATAAACATAAAAGACTAAGCTAAGAATTAAAATAGGAAAGGAAAAAACAATTAAACTATTGTGCATAAGGACATAAGAACAAGAAACAAACGAGAATCATGTCACCAATGGAAAGGATTGTATTAGTGAAAAGAAAAAACCAAAGAGAAAGGGGACTTTTGGTCCCTTCTTCCTCCAAGGGAGGGCTCTTAGACCCCCAAGATTGAGCTCTTCTTACAACTTGAAAACTTGAAAGAAATGGTGAAAGAATCCCAAGCTAACCCACTCAAAAGGTGATGTGGATTGCCCAAATGAAATGGTGCTAGTATGCCCTTGATGAGAAAAGAGGTTTCCTCAAGAGAATAGCAGCAACATAACCTTGCAAATGAATTCCTTGAAAATGCAGTGCACCCATGACCTTGTTTTATAGCACCACTTTGAGGTATTATGCAACCATCTTTTAGTGTGAAAAGGGGTTGTTTAGGGCACCTTTAGGTATTTGACCAGCCACCCAGCCAGATCCAGCCAAGATTTGGATGTCAAATAGACTTGGAAGCTGAACCAGAAGTGGGTGGGAGGCCAACCAACATCATAAATGCGTTGTTCTCAACTGTGTGCAGATTTTAGCATCCACAGTCACGCATCGTGTGCATGTGCACTTTTCCTGTGTTTCTTGATGGTGCATGTGCACACGCGCCCTGTATAGTCATAGCGCATATTGATTTTATAACTGGTTGTATAGTTTTGCACCTTTTGGAAATTCTTTTTGGTAATTTTGGTCCATGGGTGAACTCATAGCTATTTAAAGATGATGGATTCATGTAACCATTTGCGGATGAAATTTCAGTGATAACAGATGCCCCTTGATGGATGAGGATAGGAGCATACGGATAGCCGAAATTCATCAATGTTTCTTCTACTGAGAGTACCATTGTAAGAAAGAGCGATAGTGAGAGTATCAAGAGTGACCCATTGGAGGGAGAAGGGAACCTGTAGGACCCAACCTTTCGCAAGGTGTGGAAAATAAATTGTGTACAAACGTGGAGGGCATGCCCCATGCTTGTGTCATGTAACTCAAAAAAGGTTGTTGTACAATAATTGAAATTGTGTGTTGATGTAGACAACTGCAATGCCCTCGGGGGTGGTTTTGATAAAGGCAGAGGACAATTCTAAGGAGGAACATACTCTGAATAGTAGGCAATGACACCTATAAGAAGTATCATGGATTCTATGGGTATTGATAGCCCAACAAAGTTCAGAGGTCTTCGGAAAATATAAAAAACAACTGCAATAGTCGCAAAGTAAGACCCACCATAACATGAGAAAGTGTTGAAGTCGAATTTTATGGGGGTCAACGACAGTAGAGAGAAATGATGGTTCTCCCTGTGTCATCCAAGACTCCTCATTGTAAAGGTAATGAGGGTCAAGATATTGTCGCCCTTCTAGAAACTATGTTGATGTCGACAAAAAGGGAGATGCAACTCCAAGAAGCAAAGGGATTCGTGAAATCCACTAGGTGAGGTCAAGAATTGAGGAGGTACATGGATGAAGTGAAGATGCATGGAGACTCAAGACTTCCCTTGGTTGGGGATATATGCGAAGTATAAGTGGATGCAACCGTTCAACGAGGTCGAGTGTCAGGGGGATGACGAGAAGTGAGAGAAGTTGTGCCAAAGGCAGGACAAAGTGAAAAAACTCAGAGAGCAGAGGTAGTTGGTCTGTGGGATGCTCAGAGTTTATGGATGATGTCAATAGGAGTAGGTGATAAGGAATGCCCCAACCAAGGGCGACATGGGTTTCGTTTGACAAGAAGGTCGCCAAAGGTGATGACAAAAAGATATGTAAAATGTTGGAAACAATAGCTTAATTACAAAACGAATTAAAAAAATAGTGGGGATAATAATGCATATACAGAAATGGGTGCCCCAGTATAAGATGGCTTGGCCAGAGGATGGCGTAACTGGGTTAAAAAAAACAAGTGGACAGTTGGGGCCCCATAGGCAGGTTTATGTAGTAGGGAAATGTATGGAGGGTAATTTGAAGATGGGAAAACCGGAGGTGGATAAAATGGATGGTAAATGATGCTGCAGGAGTGCAGTCAAAATAAAACCATAAGGAAGTGCCCTGGGAGTCCATTGGGTAGGCTAGAAAAATGAGGAGAAGGAATATGTGTCTGATTCATGACATGATGGAATACTATCGAGACTCCCATTCCTAAAGGTTTAAAACAACATGAGTGTCAAAGTGCCAAGGGGGGATATGAATGGGACAACTCATGTGGAGGAGAGTGCTACCAGGTGACAGTACCCAAAATGCAGTGGAGGTGATAGTACTGCAGAGCCAAAGATAGGGACCCTAAAGGAAAATTTTAGAGGGTGTGATTGGATATGCAATTGAGATTCAGAAGGAATGATTACATGCAAGTGATGATTATATATCTAAAGGGGTCACGCTGATGTGTGATGACCAAGTACCTGCACACATGACAACCAAATACACGACGTGAACAATATCTAAATATAATCAAACATATAATCATTTATTTGATCATTTTGAACATGAACATGCGTACCTAAATGGGATATGGAAAAATGGATCCCAGAGGGCTAAGGATGAAAAATGGCATGGGGACTGTCTCGATCTAGAGAACAGGGTATTGATCTCATGGCTGAAGACGAATCGAAAAACGGACGTCCGGAGCTCCCGAAATGGAGTTTAGAAGTTTGGAAAAAAGGACTATATATAGTTGTAGTGACCACACTGCCACCTCATTTGTACTTGCTATCAGAGTGATTGGACGAGAGATATTCATAGGAAATTTGGAGATTCCGGGAGTGTTAGCACTCTGTAAATTTCCTAGAGGTTGACAACAGAAGAAATCTACAAAAGGTAACATTATCCAACCACTTTTGAAGCTGGGATCTAGCCCTTCCAACTTCAGAGAGGGATCTCTCTATATGATTTAGCTATGTTTCAAATTTTAAATATTAGGCTAGGTAAAGAAATGGGTCAGTTTTGTTGTCAAAGTGATTTTTTTTTCTAATTGGTTGAGACAGTCAACACATCCATTGGGCTATGGGGTCTGTATTTTAATAAAATATGAAATCCGAACTAGAAACACAAAGGAAAACTTTCACAGGGCGAGATAATATAATCACTGGATTCTTTAATAGCATAAATGATGAATAGTAGAAAAGATGAGAAAGATAATTTCGACAAAGAAGCAGTTAAGAATTTATTTATTGAAAACACCAGAAGATAAAACACTAAAATATTTCGAGTCAGAAACAGGGTATACGAGATAAATCCTGCAACATTCATTACTCTTAAAGATTAGATTTAGAAAACAGTATGATAACAGAGCGAGAATAACATTCAACTTAGAGAGAAAAACATCACCAGTGAGTACACGCAAGAATCCTGTAAAAGTGCCTCCTTTTATTAATGGAAGATCTCTTCAAAAAGATTACATTCTGATAGCGTCAGGGTGTGAATATCAACAACCCTCAATACTTCGAAAGATAAATTATTTATAACTCAAATTATAAACTATCCTGTCATTAATGATCAGGACATGCTAAACTATTTTTATCCTAACTAATTTAACAAATTTCCTAAATCTAGGAACTGCTTGATGATGTGGTGTAACTGCATGTTGATTTTTGGGTGGGTCGTTGATGAAGCCTCTGCACGACCTCATCTGACTGGACAAATGACTGGACAGGGACAACTCATCTGATACTCGATCAGATCATAGAGTTCCTTCCATTAGAGATGATTGGGCATGTTGACTTTGAGCAGCCTTCGATACACTTTGTCCATTTCTGTGTACTTGGCGAAGGTAGGCTTGGTGAAGAAGATGTATCGAATATCATGTTGGATATTGATGTCCCACTGAAGAGCGTCTAGAAACGACTTGCTAGTGATGCTCCCTTGAATGCCTGGGAACTTTGAACTGTCCTTAGCCACATCGGCCAATCTCTTCTTGTAGTCTGGGAGTGTCATCAATTTATCGTTGATTACCTTCAGACCAGGCAGACCTTTCTTCTGTAGAGCCTCAATCTTACTGAAGAATCTTTGTACCCCTAGGTCCATGGCCTAAACCTTTTCTTCCAGCTGAAGCATTAATCCTCTCTTGGTCAAAACTCTTTTGACCTCAAGGATGGTCTATGTTCTGTCTTCAATTTTTAGCTCTTCCAACTCTTCCCTGGTCTTAGAATTGAGGAACTTGATGATCTCGTTCGCCTGTGTTGGCATCTCTCCCAATTCTGATATGATCTTTTCAATGGCCTGTTTGATCCTCTGGACCAATTCATTCTGCTCGAACATGATATGGATCATGGGCCATATCTCGTTCATGGACTTAGTGATGTCTGTCCATACACTCTCTTTAACCTCAGCCAAAGTATTTCCTATCACTGTTTGCTTCCGAAGCTGTTGTAGCTCCTGCTTGTGCTGCTCTATCACCTGCTTTTCCTTGGAGAGGCTGGTTTGGAAGGAATATTTGAGTTCCTGAAGGTTCTCAATCTCCTTTTTTATCCTGTTGATATCTGTTTCCTGCAGGCTCATCTTTTCCATGGACTTAGCTAGGTCGGTTGTCTTCTCCTGGCATGTCAATGGAGTCGCGGATGGGACTTCTTTCACTGATGTTGTGCTCACTCCTGAAATTGGAATAGCACTCAATGGAATGACTTCCATTGGATTCAGTTGCTCCTTCTCTTTTAATAGCTTCTCCATCTCAGCTTCCATTTCTTTAAGCTGTGCATTCTGCTCCATGAGCAGCTTGAGCATTTAATCTTTCTCTCCTTCTTTCTCTTCTATCTCCTTCGCCTGTGAATCCTCTATGGGCGAGAGATTTAGTTGTTTCCTCAAGGAGGCTATGTCAGCATTCTTCTTCTTTATCAGTTCTTCATCTGCTTTGATGTTTGAAGGATCGTAACCAATATTGAGGACCAGGTCCTCCAAAGTCTTGATTTTGTTGTCCTTGGCAAAGGAAGATATCTTCTCTAGCTTCAATTGTGTTTGAACATTGTTTAGGGACAGCTGCAATTTGGACACAGAGGTGGAAGCATGCGCCAGCATGTAAAAAACCATTTCCCTTGTCTGCTTGTGCAGATCCATCTGATCAACCGGATGCACGTCCTTCATCTGGAATTCAAAGGTGTCCCTTTTATAGTCAGTGATCACATTGGGATCTGGTACCTGCACCTGGAGGAATATCATATGCATTCGGCCCTTCTCGATGTTGAATGCAGATAGAAACCTATGTTGCGCAGTCGACGTCTTCTTCCAGAATTGGGTGCAAGTACTGTTGGTCAGGGTCTGGTTCCTTTTCTTGATCAACTCATATTTTTCAAAAATGCTCAACTTGGGTCCTACCTTGCCTAGCTGAGTGTTCAATGGGGAGTTTGTGGATTTCTTCGGCAATGCTGGGGTAATGACCTTATGGAGGCTCAAACCGAAGGGTGGAATACCAACTTTGGTCACTGTAGTAGACGGGGCTTCTTTTTCCCCGGTCGGGCTAGGGATTGATGAAGTCTTAGGCCTCTTGGTATGCAACTAGAATTCTTCGAATGATACCTCAATGAAAGGCGAAGATAAGTCTTGCCTAGGCCTCTTCTCTTTCGAGACTTGTGGCGTGGTCGTTTGTGACACAGTGGCCGGGGGATCCCACTATTCTACTTCAATCAACTTGTTAGGATCCCAAGTTGTTTGATTTGCAAACTTCTCAACTTCAGGCCTAGACTCATGAACATATGGGATGTTTTTGTTCTTCACCCTCATCTCTGAGATGATCCCACATGGATCATAATTCCATGGGAAGCTCATGGAGAACTTCATTTCCCTTAGCATCCTGTCTTCTTCTTCCCTAGCGCCCCGATTGTTGCATATGAAGGAGCCAATCTTCCCCTTGATCCTAAGATGCTGCTTTTTCTTCAATGACACAAAATGGATATCATCGAAATTTATTATCTGCCTTATATATTCTAGAGCAAAAATTCTGACAAGAAGATACTTGGGCAGCTTATACGATGCCAACTCGCACCCGTATACTCTGATATCGGTGTAATCTTGATACAAGTACCAATCCCCAGTCTTTGTGTTGTCCGAGAGATGCAGGATACTCTGAACTTCATCGTTTATATGAGGCTCGGGCCTGCCGCCTAGCATACTTACCACAGGGTGGTAGAATTGGTCGATGAACTCCTTGAAACTGAAATCAGTGGAGTTGTTCTTGAGCAAGGAGGTCCATGCTGTGACTGCCTGAGGTCTACCATCTCCATCCATATTCTACATGGAAAATCCAAATTTATTCGCCTGGAACAAGACGAACAAGTATGCTAGTATCAATGAGTATCTGAAAATGCCTTCCGTGCTGAAATTCATGAACTATTCATGAATATTGTCTGCCAAGAATGTGATGAAGTCAAACTGGGTGGTGGGATTTTCATCGGTAGACAAGATGGATAGAAAATCTAGAATGGTTTCATCTACCCACTGATCAAAATAGTATCCTAAAAAAGAATAAAGGGATGAGATGACCTGGTTTCCATTAGTCAAGAACATGGAAGACGGATAAGGAGGATTTGTGGAGGGAAATTGAGCGGATGGGGGAAGGAAAAGCTCAAATATTTGATCTCTTTGGGGGAAGGTCATTTTATGGTATAATTCTGTGAGAATTTCCAGGTTGAAGGGAGATGCAGAGTCGGCTCGGGGGATTTGCATCATCTGGTCTATGGATTTGGGCATGATGAGGAAAAGAATCTCTCCGGACGAGGAGATGACGGCTCTTTGCTCGGGAATATAGTGGGCTTGACACTTGAGAGCGAACTCAGGAAAATGGCGGATTTGAGGGAAGAGGTAGAGGGGTAAATTGGACTCCCAGAGTCCAATTTCATCACTCTAGTCCAGGAAAACTTCCCTGAGCCATGACTGAAGGTCTGAGAAATCAAAATTGCATTTTTTATCTGTGATTAATCGGTCTTTATTGGCCAGTGGGATCCTATCTAGGTCGACAGGAGGCGGGAGAAATGGATTTTCCTCTCCTTCTGCTTGTTTGGACTTTGGCGCCATTTCTGCAATAGTACCTGCAATAAAACACAACGTTAGTGGGGGCGACTGACTGTGGATGAGGGAAACTGACTGTAACGGAGGAGTAAATGGTGTAAAAACTCTCTGGTGCGATAAATGGTAAATGGTGAGAAAAGGGACAATGAGGGTAGTTTTGAGTAAATAGGTGTCCAATGGGCGCGGGAGATAGGTCAGCTAGAGAACAGATAGGTTATCCAGTAATAAATGGCCAACAGATCATTGGGGATGGGAGATGACAGGTGACGATGAATGAGGGAATACGGATAGGTGACGTGGCGAATATCAATTGGAGGTAAAGGTTGGTGACTATCGATTGGAGGTAAAGGTCATAGTGAGGGGGCTTGCCACGAATGAATGGGGGCGAAGAACTAACAACAGTTATGGGATGTGACCATTTCGGGAAGATGGATGGTGACGTCCAGAGATGACGATGGTAGGTCAGATAACAGGAGATGATGGGACTCGGGGCCATTAGGTCGTTGCCACATATAAAGGGGGCTCGCTGGAGGAAAGATACCATTCCGGACCCACCCCCTCAGTTAAAAGTGGATCAGTCGAGGGGATCCAAAAAACATTTTGAGGCATTGATCTGAGTGCTTGTTTCCTGGCCAGAGATCTTTGCACGCATTTTATCACACATTCCGGACCCACCCCTCCATTAAAGGCAGAACGGACGGGGGCATCTGGAATCCAATGTTGACTGTAGATCTACGCGCTCGATCCTAGGCCATTGAGATGCGCGCAGGTCTTATCAGCAATTCCATACCCCCTCCCCCCCCTTCGTTAAAGGTAGAACGGTCGGGGGGGTCCTGAATGATTTGTCCATCATAGATCTGGGCGCGATCATCTGGACCATTGATACATGATCGAAGCATAAGTGAGGGCGCGGAAAAAACATGCATCGGGGAAAAAACTTAGGATAAATGCATTTTATGGGTTTTTCCAAGGTTTTTCAAGTAGAAACCACCATGGGGCTTGACCAAACAATCTTTTTAAGCATCTGAAAACATGGTGCAATATTTACATCAAGTTGGTTTTATTAAAATGAAGCAACAAAGCAACTAGCCTATATTCTAACCTAGCTTCCTATGACAATTAACCCAGATTAGACTGTTGGGTTAAGAAATTACTCTACCCTGGGGCTATCTGACCAGGATTAGACAGTCTGGCTAGATTTATTCACTAATATAACCTAGACAATTTGGCTAAAATTAAATTGTTTAGCCAAACTCATTCACTACCCTATCAACATCAATTTAAAAAGAACTTGGACATGCTTGAAAGGTATGGACCAAGTTACTATTATTGCATGGTGCTTTTATTGAAATTCTTTTATGCCCTCTTTTTTTTCTTTCTTTCTTTTTTATTTTCTTTTCTTTCTTTTTCCTTTTTTCTTTTCTTTTCTTTTCTTTTTATTTTTCTTTTTTTTCTTTTCAAATTATTTGCAGAATGAAAAATCATTTGTAAACAAAAACACTAGAGCCAGATAATATCCCAGTCACTAGTTGATCCTATAACTTATAGGGTGATAACAGCGGCTCCACCTGGGGATGGTACTTGCCCTGTGAAGTGCCAAGAATCCTGGCTTCTGCCATTCTGAAAACTTCTGCCTAGTAGACTTGGTTGATTGATTGGCTTTATTCTCAAAAATTGGAAGAACATTGGTCAATAGCTTAGGGCCTTCTCTTCGGTCTTCAACCAACTGACTAAAGTTATTCACTCAGAAAATGCAGGCGAAAAATAAAAATAAAAATGGTATGTACAATGGAGAGTGAAAACTTGACTCTCTACTGAGGTGGCACATAATGTTTCAGCATTCTGCCATTTACAGGTCCTCCTGGCAGATCTGTCCCATCAACGTTGTTCAGCAAGAAAGCGTTGTTCCCCTTGAATGCTTGGATCATGTATGGTCCTCTCCATAGACTATCAAATTTTCCATTCTTTCCCTTGTCTTCATTTCTGGCATCCCATCTCAGCACCAAATCTCCTAGCTCAAAATCATCTTCCTTGGTTCTTTTTTCAAAAATCTTCTTGATGCTTTCTTGGATTACCTGAGTCTTATTGAAAACTTCTTCCCTAGACTGCTATAAATGGATCATCTGGTTGATCCTTCTCTGTGAGTCATTTGGCTCGGCCTGTACATCTTGAAGCAACTTCATGACAGGGACTCCTAAGTAAGTGGGGAAAACTGCCTCTGTGCCATAGACCAACTGGTATGGTGACATACCGATTGACCTTTTGGTGGTCAGTCTATCAGCCCATAATGCGAACACCAACTTGTTATGCCACGATTTCTTGTTTTCCTGCAACGTTTTCTTGATGATATTTACCAAAGTTTTGTTTGAAGATTCTGCCAACCCATTCCCCTGAGGGTAGTAAGCTATGGAATGCCCCAAACCAATGGATACCGGTTGTAGAAATCTATGATCTTCTTCGACCAAAAAGCAGCTACATTATCAGTTATAATCTTTCTAGGACATCCAAAGTGAGACAAGATATTATTTTCAAGGAATTTGATAATAACAGAGTCAGTGGCTTGCTTGCTTGGTACTGCTTCGATCCATTTGGTAAAATAATCGGTGGCAGTGAGAATCCACCTGTGCTGGCCTAAATAAGGGGGGTGTATTTCTCCAATGAAGTCCAGTCCCCATTGCTGGAAAGGGGCTTCAACTGAGATCGGTTTCAAGGGGAGTGGAAGGAGTTTCCTTTTGCCTTCAAACAATTGACATTGATGACATGCAGTCACTTTATGATGTTCATTGGTGAATAGGGTGGGCCAATAGAATCCTGCTCTGAGTATTTTGTTGGTTGTGACCTTCTAGTTCAGATGGCCTCCACATTCTCCTGCATGAAATTCTTGTAATACTTTGTCAGCTTCATCTTTCAACAAACAATTTAACAGAATACCTCTGTGATCTTTCCAATACAAATTGCCTTCTAGAATACAAAATTTTAAGGCTTTCAACTTTAAAAATCTAGCTTTAGTCTTAGTCAAACCAGGGGAAGCTTGTAAATTTTGCAAAACGAATATAAGGTCTGCGTACCACAAAGAGTTGAGAAATACCTCTCTCACAATTGGAGTCGCCATCTTGCCATGTTCATCTGTTGCAGCTAAAAAATTAATGTCAAGAGCATGGAAATTAGATTCAACCATTAATTTAGCAAGGCCTTGACCTTTAATTAGTTTCGTAGGTTTAATCTCTATGTCGTATTCTAAAATGACAACAATCCATTTTCCTCTTCTTCCATCCAGATTGTCCTAGGTAAAAATGTCTTTTACTACCGCATTCGGAACATATGCAATGGTATGAGAATGGAGAATGTAGACCCTAAAATCTTTTATAGCTTTCACCAAGGCAAAAGCTTGTTTCTCCATTATCTTGTAATTTAGAGCAGTGTCTCTTAACGCTTTACTAAAAAAATCTATGGGTTGTTCATACCCTTCTCTATTCTTTTGTAGTAATACCGCTACTATAGTATGTTCAGAAGCGAAAGAAAAAAGATAGAAATCCTTGGTAAAATCAGGACTGATCAAAACAGGGGCTTCTATGAGTGCTCGTTTGACTTGTTCGAAATACTGTCTAGACTCAGAGTCCCATTTTATTTTCACATCCTTTTTTAGCATATTTGTAATGTTTCTAAGGAGCTCGGCCAGATTGGGAATGAATCTTCATAGAAAGTTTATTCTCCCAATAAAATACTATAATTCCTTAAGGTTTCTTGGTTGTTCTAATTTTTGTATGGCCTCGATTTTGCTGGGGTCTATTTTGATTCTGTCCTTGGAGATAATGTGTGCTAGCAGTTTGCTTTCCTCTAGCCCGAAGAGGCTTTTATTAGGATTTAAAGAAATCCCAAACCTTCTACATTTCTCGAAGACTCATCTGAGGTGTCACAGGTGTTCGTCATCATATTGGGAAAGCACAGTTACATCATCCAAATAGACGACAATAAACTTACCCGATTCTTCCACAAAGGCGATATCCATCGCTCTCTGGAAAGTGGCTCCAACATTCATCAAACCAAAAGGCATTTTCACATACATGAAAGTGCCCCATGGTGTGGTGAAAGCGGTTTTTTCTTGGTCATCTGGGTGGATGAGGATCTGATTGTAACCCGAGAAACCATCCAGTAAAGATATTCAATTGGATCCTACTACCCTTTGAAGGATGTGGTCCATTTTTGGCAAGGGGTAATTATCCTTCAGGGAGACCTTATTCAGATTCCAGAAATCTATGCAAAGTCTAATTTCCACAGATTTCTTATGTGTAGGGACCAAATTTGAGACCCATTTGGAAAAATGCAACGGGACTATGATTTTGGCATCATACATTTTTTTAATCTCCTTTTCTATCAGAGGGAGTAACTTGGGATTTATTCTCCTAAGTTTCTTTTTGAACTGGTTTTGGTCTTCTTTTATTGGAATCCAGTGTTGTATGATGTTGGTATTGTAATCTTTCAAATCCTCATAACCCCAGGCAAAAACATCTGAATATTCTTTGAACAACTCAATGTATTTGAGTTTCTACTCTGGGGGTAATGATTTAGACAATTTGACTATCCTAGGTTTCTCTTCAGTCCCTATATTACAGTCTTCTACCTCTTGTCCATTGGCTTCGATTTTCATTTTTTTGGCTACGTCGTTAAAATCAAACAAGTCCTCTAAAGGAACTAGACCCCTAGGAAAAAAATTACTTTTCAAATGTAAAACATCGGCCTCCATCTCATCATCGCCTAATTCTCTTGAATCTATGCTATTTACACTATCAATTTCAAAATCTGATCTATTTACATTTTCATCTTCGTTCTCTAAATCTATATTTGTACATTCAAAATCGTTTTTACACTGCAGAAAGTCTTCGATTTGATCATCACTACCAAACACTTTCCAGTACCTGATATTATCGGGAATGGTTGGTCTGCATTTTACCTCCATTGTGTATGGGCGAGTCGAGTAGAAAGGAATCTTACATGTGGCTACTGACATAGCCAATCCATCCGCCAAAATGTTTTGTCCCCTCGGCATTACCTACAAGTCAACTTCAATGAAACATCTAAGGGAATCAAGAACAACATTCCTATAATCTCTAAGACATGGGTGTTTTGCAGCGTAATCACCTTTGACTTGCTTTATTATCAACTTAGAATCACCTCTTACCATAATCTGTTTAGCACCAACTCTTTTCAAAAGCTTCAGACTGAGCATCAAGGCTTCATACTCAGCAATATTGTTAGTGCATTGGAAATTTAACTTATAAGAATGATTTTATGAATACATGTTTTTGTGATTATGTAACCAAACTTCTGCTCTAGCTCCTTCTTTGCTTACTGCTCCATCAAAATCCATGCTCCAGAAATCTGTCGGTAATTCTTCAGTTATCACATTTTTCATTCTTGCTACCTCAATGATCTCTTGGCCTTCATCCGGACTAGATGTATCTTCTCCCAGCTGAGTGTTTTTTTCTCCCGTGTCACCATTGTTGTACAATATAAAAGAATCCAAGTTAGAATGTGCGTAGTAAAGAGGATAGTTGTGCGGTTTTTCCTGGCTACTGACCATGTACTTCATCAATGTTTCTCTGTATAGCCTTCTTTGGTGCCTAAAAACTGGGATAGTGGCATAAGACATATCTAGCTGCAGGGTACCTCTCAACTTATCCCCCCAAGACTGGGATAGAAACATTCCATACTTCAGAGGGATGTCTGCAACTACCACATCCATGACCATGCTCTTTGCAGGAATCTGAACCAAGGTGATACATAGGTCCTTGATAAAACCAATACATCTAACTTTATTGGAGTCAAATGAGTGTAAATCCTTGTAAGGTCTGGTGACCTCCAGTCCCAGTTTCTCCATCACTGCTTTAGGCATATGATTGTGGGAAGCACCCGAATCCAGCATAGTGTTATGCAAGATTAGGTCATGTATGTTTAGACTGATGTAAAAAGGAGCGACATCACCATTATCGTCTCGGCCATCTACTTCAGGTCCGAACAGAAGTTCAGGTTGATCATCTATAAGGTTTACAATATCTGAATGATTTGTTGATCCAATGGTTATGGCCTTTGTGCCTATGTCAGGTTCAATGGTCAGTGCTTTAATCACCTATGAGCAATAAACGTCTTTGTTCATCAACTCAGAAAGTGGGATGGGGATTTTTACTTTGGCCAATTCCCCTTCAAGTCTGAAAGGTGTAGGAGCTCTGCCTTGGCTCATCAATTCTGGTTTTTCCACCAAACTCTTCTGGCCAGAAGTAATTGGTGGATTAATAGGTGAAACCTCGGGATGTGACGATTTTTTCAGAATAGTAAGGTTTTTCTTCGTAGGAACTTCGGCAATATTCTTCTCAGGAATCTTCTCGGCAGATGGCTCAGAAGCTTTCTTGGTTTCGGCTACCTTCTTCATTTCAATCGTCTTTTTTGGTGAACTCACTTCTGTCTTTTTACTCCGCAGATTATATTGTCGATGTACTTCCAAAATTTCATTTTCGAATGCATGTTGTTCTGCATCTTCAGCTTCTTCACTTAATTTTGTTTGATTGAGAATAAAAAGTTCTTGCTCTTCTTGGGTAAGGAAAATAGCTTCGTTATCGTGAATTCCCATGAGATTTATGTGAGTATCCTCTAGTTCCTTAATCACTTCCTCCCCTTCATCAGCATAATTTTCTTGTAAGGGAGGTCTGATATGTTGATCTGGACCTCTCTGCTCTCTTTGATCCCTAGGATCTCTCTGTCTGACTTGAGGAGGGTTTCTCCTAAAGTTAGGATTCTGAACCTGAGGAGCTAGTGGGTTTTCTCTTGGAGGATTTCTGTCTGACACAGTAAGTCTTTCCATCATTATTTCCATTTCTCTGGCCAAAGAATCCAATTTGGAATCTGAGGTTGATGTGGAAGGTTCTTCTTTAATTGTGACTCTCCTCTCTGACCTATGACGTGCCCTTTTTGCCAACAAATTGGCCTCCACACTTATTGCACTTCTCTGCATGTCTTCCAGGGTGGTAGAATTTCTTTCCCTTAGTTGGTATGACATATCAACATCAAAACTATCAGGGAATTTTATCAATGCCAAACCCTGTGGAGGTTTGATTTCAACTGGGATTGCATTGTATAGGTTATTGAAACGAGTGCAGTAATCTTGCACTGTCTCACCTTGATTTCTTCTGATATTTTCGTATTCCGACAAAATTTGGAGAGGGTTTTTCTTTACCTCCCATCTGTCTAGAAAACTCCTTTGGAATGCGGTAAGGTCAAGGACTGAGGTGGCACGCAACCCTTTGTACCATTTTTTAACGTCATCTTTCAAACTTTGGGCAAACAATCTCATTTGAACATCAGCCTCATCTACTTCATGCAGATCATAATAATCATTCATTTTATCTACATGTTGTTGTGCGCTCAAAGGTCCTGTCACATTGAACTGTGGAAGTCTCGTTTGATAGTCTTGGGGCATGGCATGAAGAGGCACAACCAACACCAAGGGAGCATATCGAGCTTCCATGATGTGTGGAGGAGGTGGGATAACAGACTAGATGATCAGTGAGGTAGTGACTAAAGATGAGGGCGAGGAGGGACTGGATACCATTGAGGGAGTGGTTTGTGGTTTAGCAGTGGGAGATAGAACTTCAGGGGTTCGGGGTTGTAAAATGTTTGGGTCGAAAATAATTCTAGTCACAAAACTATCGGACCGTGTTCTAACCAAGATCTGTAGGGAAAAGGTGTCAAAGTCAGGGTTTTGAAAGATAATGGGTTCCCCTAAAAAGGAAAAGGACTTATGCAAGGGAGTATGGCTCAATGAGCCTTCAACTATGGTCTTTTTCCTGAGCAACTTTTCTGGGTTATCTGTCACTATCGCAAGTTCTGGGTCTGGATGAGATCGAGTATAAATTTTCTTGGGAGCCAAATTTCTTTTTGATTTTTTTATATATATATACTTTTTAGTTTTATGAGTCCGAAAATAATATGTACAAATTTTAATCAACCTCTAAACATTACTTTCTTCTCAAATTCGCAATCTTTCAGGAACAGACTTTCTTTTTAGGGAAAAGAAAACGTGAAATTATAAATTTTTAGTTCTTTCCCCAGCGGAGTCGCCACTATGTTAGCACTCTGTAAATTTCCTAGAGGTTGACAGCAGAAGAAATCTACAAAAGGTAACTTTATCCAACCACTTTTGAAGCTGGGATCTAGCCCTTCCAACTTCAGAGAGGGATCTCTCTATATGATTTAGCAATGTTTCCAATTTTAAATATTAGGCTAGTTAAAGAAATCGGTCAGTTTTGTTGTCAAAGTGTTTTTTTTTTTCGAATTTGTTGAGACCGTCAACACATCCATTGGGCTATGGGGTCTGTGTTTTAATAAAATATGAAATCCGAACTAGAAATGCAAAGGAAAACTTTCACAGGGTGAGATAATATAATCACTGGATTCTTTAATAGCATAAATGATGAATAGTAGAAAAGATGAGAAAGATAATTTCGACAAAGAAGCAGTTAAGAATTTCTTTATTGAAAACACCAAAAGATAAAACACTAAAATATTTTGAGTCAGAAATAGGGTATACGAGATAAATCCTGCAACATTCGTTACTCTTAAATATTAGATTTAGAAAACAGTATGATAATAGAGCGAGAATAACATTCAACTTAGAGAGAAAAACATCACCAGTGAATACACGCAAGAATCCTGTAAAAGTGCCTCCTTTTATTAATGGAAGATCTCTTCAAAAATATTACAGTCTAATAGCATCAGAGTGTGAAGATAAAAAACCCTCAATACTTCAAAAGATAAAGTATTTATAACTCAAATTACAAACGATCCTGTCATTAATGATCAGGACGTGCTAAATCTATTTTTATCCAAACTAATTTAACAAATTTCCTAAATCTAGGAACTACGTGATGATGTGGTGTAACTGCATGTTGATTTCTGGGTGGGTCGTTGATGAAGCTTCTGCATGACCTCATCTGACTGGATAAATCACTGGATAGGGACAGCGCATCTGCTACTCGATCAGATCACAGAGTTCCTCCCATTGGAGATGACTGGGAATGTTGACTTTGAGCAGCCTTCAATACACTTCGTCCATTTCTGTGTACTTGGCGAAGGTAGGATTGGTGAGGAAGATGTATTGAATCTCATGTTGTATACTGACGTCCCATTGAAGAGCATCTAGAAACACCTTGCCAGTGATGCTCCCTTGAATGCCTGGGAACTTTGAACTATCCTTAGCGACATCGGCCAATCTCTTCTTGTAGTCTGGGAGTGTCATCAATTTATCGTTGATTACCTTTAGACCAGGCAGACCTTTCTTCTGTAGAGCCTCAATATTACTGAAGAATCTTTGTACCCCTAGGTCCATGGCCTAAACCTTTTCTTCCAGCTGAAGCATTAATCCTCTCTTGGTCTCTTTTGACCTCAAGGATGGTCTCTGTTATGTCTTGAATTTTTAGCTCTTCCAGCTCTTCCCTGGTCTTAGAATTGAGGAACTTGATGATCTCGTTCACCTGTGTTGGCATCTCTCCCAATTCTGATCTGATCTTCTCAATGGCCTGTTTTCTCCTTTGGACCAATTCATTCTACTCGAACATGATATGGATCATGGGCCATATCTCATTCATGGAATTAGTGATGTATGTCCATACACTCTCTTTAACCTCAGCGAAAGTCTTTCCTGCCACTGTCTACTTCTAGAGCTACTGTAGCTCCTGCTTGAGCTGCTCTGTCACCTGCTTTTCCTTGGAGAGGCTGGTCTAGAAGAAATATTTGAGTTCCTGAAGGTTCTCAATCTCCTTTTTAGCCTACTGATCTCTATTTCCTGTAGGTTCATCTTTTCCATGGACTTAGCCAGGTCAGTTGTCTTCTCCTGGGATGTCAATGGAGTCGCGGATGGGACTTCTGTCACTGATGATGTGCTCACTCCTGAAATTGGAATAGCACTCAATGGAATGACTTCCATTGGCTTTAGTTGCTCCTTCTCTTTTAATAGATTCTCCATCTCAGCTTCCATTTCTTTAAGCTGTTCATTCTGCACCATGAGCAGCTTGAGCATTTGATCTTTCTCTCCTTCTTTCTCTGCTATCTCCTTCGCCTGCGAATCCTCTATGGGTGGGAGCTTTAGTTGTTTCCTCAAGGAGACTATGTCAGCATTCTTCTTCTTTATCATTTCTTCAGCTGCTTTAATGTTTGAAGGATCGCAACCGATCTTGAGGACCAGCTCCTCCAAAGTCTTGATTCTGTTGTCCTTGGCAAAGGACGATATCTTATCTAGCTTCAATTGTGTTTGAACATTGTTCAGGGACACCTACAGTTTGGACGCAAAGGTGGAAGCATGCGCCAATGTGTAAAAAACCATTTCCCCTGTCTTCTTGTGCAGATCCATCTGATCGACCGGATGCACGTCCTTCGTCTAGAATTCAAAGGTGGCCCTTTTATAGTCAGTGATCACCTTGGGATCTGGAAACTGCACCTGGAGGAATTCCATATTCATTCTGCCCTTCTCGTTGTTGAATGCAGATAGCAACCTATGTTGCGCAGTCGACGCCTACTTCCAGAACTGGGCGCAAGTACTGTTGGTCAGGGTCTGTTTCCTTTTCTTGATCAGCTCATATTTTTCAAAAATGATCAACTTGGGTCTTACCTTGCCTGGCTGAGTGTTCAATGGGGATTCTGTGGATTTCTTCAGAAATGTTGGGGTAATGACCTTATGGAGGCTCGAACCAGAGGGTGGAATACCAACTTTGGTCACTATAGTAGACGGGGCTTCTTTTTCCCCGGTCGGGTCAGGGGTTGACAAAGTCTTAGGCCTCTTGGTATGCAGATGGAATTCTTTGGACGATACCTCAGTGACAGGCGGAGATAAGTATTTCCTAGGCCTCTTCTCTTTCGGGACCTGTGGCGTGGTCGTTTGTGACACAGTGGCTAGGGGATCCTGTTGTTCTACTTCGATCAATGTGTTAGGTTCCCAACCTGTCTGATTTGCGAACTTCTCAACTTCAGGCCTGGACTCATGAACATATGGGATGTTTTTGTTCTTCACCCTCATCTCTGAGATGATCCCACATTGATCATAATGCCATGGGAAGCTTATGGAGAACTTCATTTCCCCTAGCATCTTGTATGCTTCTTCCCCAGTGCCTCGATTGTTGCATATGAATGAGCCAATCTGCCCCTTGATCCTAAGATGTTGCTTTTTCTTCAATGACACAAAATGGATATCATCAGAATTTATTATCTACCTTATATATTCTAGAGAAAAAATTCTGATAGGAAGATACTTGGGCAGCTTATACGGTGCCAACTCGTACCCATATACTCTGATCTCGGTGTAATCTTGATACAAGTACCAATCCCCAGTCTTTGTGTTGTCCGAGAGATGCAGGATCCTCCGAACTTCATCATTTATCTGAGGCTTGGGCCTGTCGCCTAGCATACTTACCACAGGGTAGTAGAATTGGTCGATGAACTCCTTGAAACTGAAATCAGTGGAGTTGTGCTTGAGCAAGGAGGTCCATGTTGTGACTGTCTGAGGTCTACCATCTCCATCCATCTTCTACATGGAAAAGCCAAATTTATCCACCTAGAAGAAGATGAACTAGTATGCTAGTATCGATGAATATCTAAACATGCCTTCTGTGCCGAAATTCATGAACTGTTCGTGAATATTGTCTGCCAAGAATGTGTTGAAGTCAAACTGGGTGGTGAGATTTTCATCGGTAGAGAAGATGGATAGAAAACCCAGAATGGGTTCATCTACCCACTAATCAGAATAGTATCCTAACAAAGCACAAAGGGATGAGATGACCTGGTTTCCTTTAGTCGAGAACATGGAAGACAGATAAGGAGGATTTGTGGAGGGAAATTGAGTGGATGGGGGAAGGAAAAGCTCGAATATTTGAGCTCTTTGGGGGAAGGTCATTTTATGGTATAATTCTGTGAGAATTTCCAGGTTGAAGGGAGATGCAGAGTCAGCTCGGGGGATTTGCATCATCTGGTCTATGGATTCAGGTGTGATGAGGAAAAGAATCTCTCCAGATGAGGAGACGATGGCTCTTTGCTTGACAATATAGTGGGCTTGACAATTGAGAGTGAACTCAGGAAAATGGTGGATCTGAGAGAAGAGGTAGAGGGGTAAAATCGACTCCCAGAGTCCAATTTCATCACTCTGGTCCAGGAAAACTTCCCTGAGCCAAGACTGAAGGTCTGAGAAATCAAAATCACATTTTGTATCTGTGATTAATCAGTCTTTGTCGGCCAGTGGGATCCTTTCCAGGCCGACAGGAGGCGGGAGAAACGGATTCTCCTCTCCTTCTACTTGTTTGGACTTTGGCGCCATTTCTACAACAAAACCTGCAATAAAACACAACATTAGTGGGGGCGACTGACTGTGGATGAGGGAAACTCACTGTAACGGAGGAGTAAATGGTGTAAAAAATCTCTAGTGTGATAAGTGGTAAATGGTGAGAAAAGGGAGAATGAGGGTAGCTTTGAGTAAACAGGTGTCCATTGGGCGCGGGAGACAGGTCAGCCGGATAACGGATAGGTTATCCAATAATAAATGGCCAACGGATCATTAGGGATGTGAGATGGTAGGTGACGGTGACTGAGGGAATACGAACACGTGACATGGTGGGTATCGATTGGAGGTAAAGTTCATAGTGAGGGGACTTGCCACGAACAAATGGGGGGGAATAACTGACAACAGTTATGGGATGTGACCATTTCGAGAAGTTGGATGGTGACATCCAGAGATGACGATGGTAGGTCAGATAGCAGGAGATGATGGGACTCAGGGGGATTAGCTCATTGCCACGTATAAAGAGGGCCCACCAGAGGAAAGATACCATTCCATACCCCCCCCCTCAGTTAAAAGTAGATCATTCGAGGGGGTCCGAAAAACATTTTGAGACATTGATCTGAGCGCTTGTTTCCTGGCCGTAGATCTTTGCACGCCTTTTATCACACATTCTGGACCGCCCCCCTCCATTAAAGGAAAAATGGACGGGGGGGTCCAGAATCCAATGTTGATCGTAGATATGTGCGTTCGATCCTGGGCCGTCCAGATGCGTGCGGGTCTTATC
>JZKD02S1670311.1:660495-674987 GCA_000966675.3 Picea glauca
TATTTTATTTATGTCGGCTTTAGGCCATTATTTGTAATTATACCTCCTAGTCTCCTATATATACCAAGGAGACATTTTCATTTTGGATCATCTTGTACTTGAACATTTAAGTGGGATAAAAGGAGGTTGCCCCCTTGAGGAGGATTATTATCTGAAATTATCTCTTTTTCAAGGCGTTGAATACTTTTCTTGAGGTTTTTCTATGCTATATTGATGTTTGGTTCTTAACAAAAAGGAACCCACTGGTGTTCCCTTTAAGCTCTTTTTAGACACTCTAAACATGAAAAGATTGTCGAGCGACCTTGTTCTTTTCATGCTCGTTAAAGTATTTTAAGAAAATGTTTGTTGAGCGATATTTTATCTCTTTTTTGGTCTCATCGGACTAAATTACGAAAAAGGAACTGGGAGAGTTCTCTTTAAGTGTTTTTCAGACTCTCAAAACATGAAAAACCCTTGAGTTTTCTTTCTTTGGACTCATAAAAAAAACATTTAAAGGCCCATATCGGACCGAACCACTCGTTCCTAGGGTTCGTTAAACATACTCCGAGGGACTCATCTGAAGAATGAGCTTAAATTGACAAGCATATGTTATCCTCCTCAAGCTTGCGTAAAAATAAACAGGTACTTGCCAGAAATGGTGGGGGAAAAAATAGGAAAGAAATGTATATAAACATGTATTATGTGGAAGAGTCACTTTTGAACATGACATCCTTTCACTCGCTTTGTGTCTAGGTTGGAAAATCCACTTGTCTCCTGATCATACTCCTTTATAAGATTACAAATCAGTCTGTGATCCCTGTTGTTGAGTTAGTGTTTACAAGACAGTTGTCGTGTTGTCAATATGTTCAAAGAGAAGTTCAACCCGGAAATCCTTCTATTGCGTCGGCAATTTCTGCAGTCTTTAAGCCTTCTATTGCGTCGGCCATCCCTGAGTCAGTCCTGAATCACTTGTTACTCTGACCTACATCAAATCTTGTTACTTGTTTCATGTCATTGATGTGGGATACATTAAGGCCCTCCTATGACAAGTCTTTTCCTATTGACTTGAACTCATTATCCAGGAATTAGACTTAGAAACTAATTGGTACCTTGGAACTTACATGCCTTAATGGTAGGATTCCTCGCTTTTGACAGTGGGTTTTCATTATTGACCCCTGATCGGGAGATTCCACCGCGTGTTTGACTTCAGTGCATTTATTCACATTCGTTGGATTGTACTAGTGTACCTTGGGAGTCATTGACATTAATGGTGATTTCCCTCGCACTTGTTAACGGTATACACTAATGACCGGTAATCAAGTGGTTTCTACCATTTTCGACTTCGACACATGTACTCACATGGTTAGATTCGTACTAAAGAGTGGTGGAGATGAAGACCCTAGATCTTTTCTAATAGATTCAGGTTGCATTGGAGTATATTCAGTGTACTGTTTCATAGATCCACATTGTATGTTTGGTGGCTATGTTCAAATTTGAATCTTTAACACATAGATCCACAGTTTATTTTTGGTGGCTATGTTTAGATTTGTGTCATAATGGCATGGATCCACAGTGTATGTTTGGTGGCCATGACCTGTCTTACTTGACATGGATCTTCACACGTCGGCATTTATGCTTTGAGTCATTTGTATTCTGAGTATGGGAATGCCTACCTCAGTGATGATATATTATTGTACTATATTTCCTTGTTTGTTGGCAGGTTTCCGACCGACTGTTTCTTGTTCCCTACACACACTCGACAAAGTATTTCAGCTATCACTCTGTTCTAACTTCATACTTTGGGTGGCTCTCTGTTACACATTATTTTTGTCATCCCTATGACTGTTAATGATGTAAACCTATCTGTTGCCTTCAGAGGGGTCAGTGGCCTGATTTCCTGAAGAGAGAAGGGAGAAGAACTTTTCCTGAGAAAAGAAGTTGCATTTTCCCTTGTAAAAACCCTGTAAAAAAGGAAGTTCGCAGGTTGCTATATAGGCAGGGTGCGAGAATGCCTGATTCTCACAGGTTGCACCATAGCTAGGGTGTGAGATGTTTGCAGGTTGCTCTATAGGCAGGGTGCGAGAATGCCTACACATGGGAAAAACAAGCGTTTTCTCGAATTTTCTAGAACGAGAAACTTCTACAGTGAGGTGGCATCCGAATGGTTTGGATCTTACTCGCTTTCATGATTTAGTGGGATCATTATAACCTCGTCACCTTATCCTCTTCAAATTATAAAAGGAGAGGAGTTCTCATGGAGAAAGTTAGCTTTGGTTAGCTTTGGAGCTTTTTGGATTATCTTGGATTGGATAGAGCTTTGGAGATTTTTAGCTTGGCTAGATGAGCCACTTTGTCAAGATAGATTGTGAATATTATCAAATCTATGCTCTCAGAATTCTTGGAGTGAAAGTGTGTGGGGAACAAAGGATAGTTGGAAGGGACCTTACGACATCAAGGCCATGGTTGTAATCTCTCTTTCACATTTGATATGATACAGTAATATGATTCTTTCCTATAAATCTTGTTGTGTTTTATTGTATGATCCCTTGATCACATACATAGGTTTATATTGAGTTTATGCTATTGCTATCACTTTGGTTGGTTGCGCTCTTTTGTAGGATCATCATTGTATGAGTGTTGGAAAGTAGCTAGGATGGAGATGGCGAGAGGAAGCGACATTTAAACGGTACATCACCCATCCCTCTTTAGTTAGTAAATTCAATATTTAAAACTTAACGAAAGCATCATGTTTTGGTGTGTTTTTTTCTAGATCTAGGTGGATCTAGGGAGATCAGTTAGTGTCCACACCTACCGATTAGTTCGATAATAGGGAGGGCTAGGTGGTGGTGCTCTAGAGGAACCATGAGTGTCTCTGTATGTATTTTTGTATGTTATATAGGCTGGTGAGCCCATTTGGTGTGGTGACACCAGTTTTGTACTGAGGTGGTTTACCGTCCTACGGATTTTGTACTGGATGTACTCTATTTTTTGTAAACACTTTGATGGAACATTTGACCGAAATATGTGTGTGTGTGTGTGTGTGTGTGTGTGTGTGGATATACATTTTGGGATCTTTTTGATGTTCACATGTGTGAGGATTTTTTAATGTTGTTTATGATGTCTAATATATATGATGTGACAAACTTTTGATGGTTTATGTGTGTGTAAAGGTGTCTTGATGTGATATATGCCAATCTAGTACAATGTTAGCCATGTTATATGTGATTTGATTAAATTGTCTTGGAATATGTGTAAATGTAATGAAATCAAAATGTCGATATAAAAGTCTAACTTGCAGGTATTTGCGAAAGAGGCAAGGATCGCAGACATGGTACACATTGTTGAGTTGGAGGATGACCAGTTGGGAGTCGAGTAAGACGCTAAGGTGACAAATACGATGATGGATAGCATCAACAAGGATACCAGTGACAGCAGTGTACGCAACTTGGTTGTTGGTTGTTGAGCCCAAACATATGCCACTGGAGTGGAGTAGTTCATGTGAGGGGGAATAGAGGGCCCAAGCAGTCGAAGCGAGATTTTGTGTCCAACGGCTGGTGTTGTCAGCGTAACTGATGTGGTAGGCCAATGGAGGAGGCATATGTCAATAAAACTAATGATAGTTTAGACATGAGGTATGGAAAAAAGATTAAAAACACTACAAAAGAAATAACCTAGTGTATAATGGCTACACTCAGGTGTAAAATTTATTTAAGTACAACCCGTTGACAGGTTCTTTGGGAGAGAGGCCCTCGGGGGAAGCCAGGATTTATGTGCCTTTAGTGAGGCAATGTTGGATAATGTAAGGGCCATGCCATAGTGACTCAAATTTGCCATGGCCAAGGGTATCGTGAGCGATATCGTAAGCAAGGACGAGGTCGCCTTCATGAAATGAGTGAAGGTTGACATGACGATCAAAGGTGGCTTTTGACAGTTTTTTGGCTGCCTCATTGTTCTGTAATGAACATCGACGATCTTCATCCAGGGACTCTAAGTTCAACAAACACTGCTCCATTAGAGAAGTGTCGGGTAATAGCTAAATCACAGTGTGTAAGGTGGGAATTTCGCACTCGATAGGAAGAATGGCCTCGACCCTATGGACTAGATGAAATGGTGTGAAACCAGTGGCATTTTTCATGGCCATATGGTAAGCCCATAGAGCGGAAAATAACATATGATTCCAATTGGTCTTATGTTTGTTAACCATGTGCTGCAACATGGTCTTGAGGACCTTGTTAACTACTTCGACCTATCTATTGGACTGAGGGTAGTATGGTGAGGCGAACGGAGAATCCTATCCTAGATGCGAGTTCGACAAAAATCTCATTCTTGAAATGTTTCCCGTGATCAGAGACTAGTTGGAGTGGTACTCCAAAGCAGTGTTATTGAAGGTAGGCATGGCTTCAGCCCACTTTGTGAAGTAATCGACTGCAACGATGATGTATTTGTGTCCATTGCTGGATGGAGGTTTGACAGTCATGAAGTCAATGCCCCATTTACAAAAGGGGCCTATAGTAATGACTGGGTGTATAAGAGCAGGTGGTGCTCATGCTTTGTTGGCATAAAGTTGGCATTTATCACATCGTTTCATGGCATAAATGTAATTTTGAAATACTGTAGGCCAAAAATAACCTGCACAGATGATTTTCTGATCGGTGGACATCCCTGAGAGGTGGCCCCCGCAAGCGTCGTTGTGGCAGTTGTTCAAGACTCTATCGGCCTCGTCAATAGTCAAGCATCGACAGAGTATGGTGTCGACCCCTCGTCAATATAAGATATCTCTGATGAGGAGATAGCGGGGGGGCTGATGGAAAATATGTCGACGATCATCTCATGAGTGGTGGTTACCAAAATTTTGGGTTTGGAGGTAGATGAGGAGGTCATCGTACCAAGGATCATCCGAAGTTATGTAAAAGAGATGTTCATCAGGGAAGTCGATATTGACGGGGAAACTAGTAGTATCGGAGGGAAAGAATGTGACGAGTTCGGCGAGGACGATAGATTTCTTTCTCTTGGGTGTTGAAGATTTGAGATCGTACTCCTGAAGGATAATGATCCATCAAGCAAATTTACCGTTAATTTGCTGATGACTGAGCAAGTATTGCATGGGGTTGGAATCTTCTATGACTTCTGTTGTGCGAAGCATAATGTAATGGCGCAGTTTCTGGACTGCGAGGACAACTGCAAGGGATAGTTTCTCTTCGTGATTGTATTTCAAGGGTGGCCCTGAGAGGTTTTTACTAATGTAGTAAATGACATGCTCATGATCATCATCTCCTATTTGAACGAGAACTCCTACTACTAAGACGGCTGAGGCTGATATGTAGAGGATATAGTCATGATTATAGTCGGGTGAACTAATTAAAAGGGCATTGGAGAGTGCCATTTTAAGATCATCGAAAGCGTTTTGGGCATGTTCATCCCAGTGGAATGGGATGTCATGGCGTAGTAAGAGAAGGAAACCATGCGCTCAAGTGGCATAGTCTGGGAAAAATCGTCGTAAAAAGTTAGATTTTCCTTGTAGGCTCTAGAGTTGTCATAAATTCCCAGGAGGGTTGAATTTATTTGATGTCCTGTACGATCCACGGTAATACCACTTTGGGAAACGATGAACCTGAAGAGGTGCCCGGCAATGATGAAGAACATGCACTTGAGGGGGTTCAAGCAGATGTTGTACTGATGACACCTTTGGAAGATGATTCGTAAATCATCAAGATGCTGAGTGCATTTTTTGGATTGAGTTGTCAGGTTGTCCAAGTATGTGAGGATGATATGATCCAGATCATGAAAAATGTATGTCATAGCCTGTTGGAAAGTTGTGACATTGTTCTTTAGGCCAAAAGGCATGACATGATATGTAAAAGTACCCAATGGGGTGGTAAATGCGGTCTTGTATTGATCGGTTGGATGGATTTGGATTTGGTTATAGCTAGAGAAACCATCCATGAAAGATAAAGCCTCGTGGCCTGTGCAGTCATCGATAATTTGATCGATGAAATTCATTGGAAAGTTGTCTTTGGGACAGGTGTGATTGAGATCACGAAATTCCATGCATACATGGATGGTGCCCTAATTTTTTTTAATGGGGATAGGGTTGGAGACCCATGAGGTATAGGCGATGGGGTAGAGGAACCCAGTAGCGCGTAATTTGTCAATCTTGGCTTTGATGGCTGCTGTTTTGGATGGGTGTAGTGGTCGTTGTTTTTGGCGAACCGATGTGATATCAAGCCAAGTGTCTATGCGATGTTCGACAATACAGGGATCAAGGATAGGCATCTATTTGTATGACCAAGCAAAAGTATCCTGATATTCTTGGAAGAGGGCTTTGTAGGTGGTGATTTCTTTAGGAGTGCATGTAAAACCAATGGTGATTTCCTCGATGAATCCATTTTTTATGGAAATATCGATTTTGATGGTAAGGGAAATGTTTGCCATATTGCCTTCTTCAAAAGCATCAGGGGTAGGGATAGGGTTGTTGAACCATTTGATATGCCCTGATGGGATAAAATCCTTGGTTTCGACTGCGTATATGGGGTGTTGGTTAGGAGGCATGAAGGCTTCCTCTGAAAGGAAGAGAGCTCTGTGGTGTAGCGCATCCCATGGGTAGTCAGGGGTGGTTAATTCCTCGAGTATGTCCTCATCGCAGTGGAATTGTCGGGAATACAATGGATCTAAAAGAGTGATATCAGTGACTATCAGCGTGTGGTTGTCTTCTGGTGATGAAGAAGCAGGGGGAATGACGCAATGAGATTGTGATGGTTCACTTGAAATAAACCAAATATCAAGATATTGAGGGTTATAAATGGTAGTTGGGCGTAAAATTTCCATGGGGAAATGAATGGGGGAATTGGGGGGATTTCGGGGTAAATCCTCGTATAAGTCATCCAAGAACCATGGAGGAGTAGGGAGTGTTTCTGGCTCAGGAGAAATAATATGAAGCAAGGATGATTTTAAGGATGGAAATTTATTTTAAAATGTAAAAACCTTTACGAATATTATTGATCCTTCATATGTCAACTATAAATGTTTGGCGATATTTTTTGAAAAATATTCAAATTTCTAAGTATTTTATATAGTTTTTATAAAATTTTGGCGATTTTTAAGGTAAAATAATTTTATCCTATAGAATTTGGGCAAATACTTTTTAAAACAGAGAATCTCATTTTTGGAAAAACCATGGAAAATTAGCCCATGAGCGAAATTTAGCCCCTGAAATTATGAAGAATCTCTGGTGATGGGGTAGGGTTAATCATCGATTATGTGGGGGATGCAGGAGTTTGAATCAGGGTCACTTGGTGTTGCCTATATTCAATGATCATAGGACATTGATATGTGAAATGATCTAAGGATTCGTAGAGAGAGCAAGGGCATCTCATACATTCATTAACTGAAGTCGTGACATAATGGATGTCAGTGACGTTTGGTGAGAATGATGTAGATGGATTAGGCTCATGTTGGAAGCTCTGGCGTACTGCTATTAATGTCTGTTGGAATTGAGGTAGTGCTGGGAAATTGTGTGTATAATGGCCATATTCTAAACATATGGTGCAAGCGAATTTGGTTCGCAGTCCTTTGCTACTTATGTTAGGGGAGGTAGCGGCAGTACTTGATGAAGTGACGAATGGTGATGGTGTTTGATTGAGTTGAATTAGGTTACGTAACTCAGGTAGAGATGGGAATTTTTTGGTTGGGTGTCCATCTTTCTCACATAGTGCAGAAGGAGGTTGGACATGTGGGAGTAGGGGAGCAGTGGGATCTTTCTTTTTATGTCTTCCCCCAGCTGTAGCAGTGGTGGTAGCGAGTGGGGATGTTGGTGGTGTTGTGGGAGTAGGTACTAGAATCTACATCGGAATTCCTTCAGTTTGAGGAGGGAGGGATGGTTGAGGGACCATGGCGGGTGGATGTAGATACCATACTAGAATTTCCATCACCATATTGGAAAGGGTAAGCGTTGTGACTAATTGGAAAGATTGTATGCCTGGTGGAGGGTAAAAGAAGGGGATTTGAGTAATGGTTTGGGGAACTGTCTCCCAAACTGGGATATGGCCTTGGGGTGAGGTGAAATCATGAACTAGTGGAGTCGACGAGTTCGCAGGAGATTCTTGAGGGAGGAGCTCTGCGACTAGTGGGACGCCAGATATAAGAGAAGCCTCACTAGGAGGAAGGGTATCCTCAATGTCAGTTCCTTTGGACGAGACGACGCATACCTGATTGGAAGGATGAATGAGTGGTGGTGCTCCATGGTAAGTTCCTAACAAGGATGGGTCTTTGAAAATTCTGGGCCCCATATCGATGAGTGGGTATGCCTCAGGATTAGTGTGGATGAAAGGGAGAATGTTATCGATGTTGGCAGAAGGATTAGGCTCATAATGTGAAACTTGATCAATGGTAATGATCTTCCCGTTATGGGGGAACATCATGGTTCGAAATATAGAAGAGGAAACTGCCTTCATAGAGTACATGTAGCTATGACCAAACAAGATATTGTAATCGAGTAGGGCATTGATAACTTCAATGTCAATGAGAATGGTCTTGCCCCTGAGTTCTACAAGGACATTTTGGAAGAGCCATTTGGGAGAAGATGGTCATCCATCATAAGCTCTTAAGGTAATGTTAGATGGTATGAGTTCAAGGGAACCAAGTTTCTGCCATACAGACTTGGACATGATGCATGTGGACACATCTTCATTAATGATGCACCGATGAACTATAATGTTCTGAATTTTAACGGGGATTTGAAAAGTGATGAGAGCGGGGAGGCGAGGTTCTCCTCTATCGAGATCAAATGTGATGAGTTGACTATTCGCAGGGTCAATTGCCCCCAAGGAGGAAAGTAATGACTTCCACTAAGTGGGACAAGTTTGAAGTACTTCTAAGACTGACATGGAAACCAGGGATTGTGCCAAGTCATCGACCAAACTATAATTATGAGCCGCCCTAGCCTGAGGGTTGTGGACATTCTTGCGCAATGGGATGTGAGGGATGCAAAGAGGTTTTTCCATGTTAGGATGAGGGATCATCAAAGGGGGTCCCATTGGTGTTGGGATTGTTTCTGGGGGAATGGCAGGAGACTTAGAGGGTGCACTGTATTGACGACTATGTGTTTGTAGAAGGACTTCTTCCTCACTAGTGAGGAGGATAGTATGATCTGTGGGATTTATTGGATTGAGATATTGTCCCAACTGTGGTGGGGTAGGCTGCATGTCCTGTTGGGTGTTCCTCACTCCTTGGTGTGGAATGGGGTTCTGTAGCAAGACTGAGGGTGATTGTTGCACATATTTTTGTGGGGCTTGCTGAGAGGCAGAAAGTGCTTGAGGATGTGGTCCATTCACATAGTCTTTCATCTGTTGAAAATCAATGATTTAGGGGCAATGATGAGTATAGTGACTGAAATCACCACAAAGGGAAAAGGGGAAGTTGGTTCGAAGGTTATTGTTATTTTTCCCTTGACATCTGTTGTTTTTCCCCCCTGGGGGTTCTGAGTCCCTTGATTCTGGTTTCCCCCAATAGGTTGGTTTTGTTGGGCGTGATTTCCGCCTTGACCTTGGTTGTTATTGTTCAGATTTTTTCCTTTCTTTTTGGCATTATTCGACCGATGGGTTGGATTTTCTGTATTCAACTGTTCAAAATTTTGATATTGCTGAACGTGAGAGGGTTGAACAAAATTAACCCCAGCGTGAGGGTGTCCTTGTGGTGGAGCCATGGGTTGTGGAGGGCTAGGAAATGGAAAGTACAGATTATGTTGTGGTAATGATCTGTAAGGTACATAGGAAGTCGTGGCACTTTCTCTAGTACTTAGAGTATAAGCTGAGGTAGAGGGAGTACTAGAACTTATTTGGATAGGTGGGCATATTGTGGGTGTTGGCGGTGGCCCACTGATGGGTGGAGGAAGGGAAATAGGGTATGGTTGTTGATAAGGGGGTGGAGGATAATAAGGGATTCCTCCATATGTCGGTGGATATTGAGGTGTCCCATACATTGGTGGTTGTTGGGGTTGTGGATTGTGGTGTGTGGTGTTACCAATCAATCTGTTTGTTGAGTGAGACATCCCAGGCTTGTCTTGTCCAAATGGCACAGGTCTTGGGAGATTAGGAAGTATTGTGTACAAGTATCCTGATTGTGAATAGATGAGGTTGTATTGTTGAGCCTTATTGATGGCTTCTTCTTCTTATTGCGGAAAGGTGGAAGCCACATCTTTACTGAGGAGAGAGACAAGTGATCTGAGAAACCAATCAAGACATTGTTATTTGGTGGTTTCTACTTTTCATAAACTATGTCATCAACACCACTCGTGAATGTGATCAGCGATATGTGTGGCTGAGATTTGTTTAAAATCAGAGAGTAGTTCAAGACCATTGTCATGGCAGATTGGTAATTGGAAGAAGGTCAAAAATGCTTTGGCCAAGGACTCGAAAGTCGCATGGGACCCTGATTTTTCGTCTACATACCACTTGGATGATGGGCCAGTGAGTGTGCATTGAAATAATCATAGTCATATGGAATCATCCATAATGATGTTGGAAGAGCACCATAAGTGGAAATTCATGAAATGGTTGGCAGGGTCATCTCCTGCCTTTCCTTCAAACTTGGGGATATCTGAAGGTAGTTTGGTAGACATTGCAGGCCATGTTGGGTCATGCAATATAGGATCATTTGTGAGTTTTCTTAGATATGGTATGTTGAGAGAGGCCAAATATGGCATCTGGAATGGTGGTGGAGGATTAGTTCTAGCCATGGTGTGAGTGTTTTGTGAACCTGACCCTTGAGGGGGAATAGGTGGGTTTGTATTTCACCCTTGAGGAGAAGGTGGCCCCCTGATTCCGTGTAAAGGAGAGAGGGTGAGTGTTTGACCTTGGGAAGTGGATCCAAGTAGGGTTGAACCAAGCAAAGTTGATCCTAAGACAGTGGCACTCACAAGAGTGTGAGAAGGTGGAGCTGATGAGTTGGCAAGACTAGGAACTCCCCCTAGAATAGGAGGGAGATTTAGCAAGCATCTGGAATGATGGGGGTTCTGTGGGTCCCCTATGATATCTAAATAGCTAAGTGAATGTGTGCAAATGGTGGTGAGAGAAATAAATAAACAAGAGCCTTTGCTGCAACTTTTTAAATTTACACGATATATATCCAAATCAAATGTAATCAGAAGTGCATCATACATAAAGTGTTTTGAGAAAGAAGCATATATGTGGATAGGTGGATTTTGTTCACGTGGGGGAACAAAGAAAACAAATTCTCATGTCATAAAAGACGTAACATCCTTCCTCTCAAAAACAACACTGGACCTTCCAATAGCACTCGCCAGTGGGATCTGAATCCACTGAAAGAGAAACTAGTGAAGGATGAAGCAATAAGTTATAATGAGGGGTAGAGGGTGCATATCCGAAACAAACTGAGGGTACATATCCAAAAAAAACTGGTGATATTTCCCAATAGCCACACAAAATTTGATCAAGGTGCAATTGCAGTCCACAATTTCCACCTGGGTAGATGTCCTAAAATTTGGTCACTAGGTACCTCAGTCAAAGTGCGACATTTAGATTTTCGGCCTAATAAATAGGTCACGGGATGGATCTCGTCCAAGAGGTGGGTGCCTCAAGGGGGGACACATAGAACAACTAGACCTCAGCCTTCAACCCTTCACGGGTATCTCCCTGCCTTATGGTGTTAGGAACACTTGACTTGGAGGATTTAAAGTTCCCTATTTGACAACTTCTATTGTTTTGAAAATGTGAGAACCAGATATTGGGGAGTTATTTGGATGCCTATCCCTGAAATCCTACCTAGGATAAAAAATTCTTTTGGCACCTCCTGTAGAGGAAAAGTTAGTGAGTTTTTAGATTTATTTATTTTATGTGTTTGTGTGAGAGATTGGGGGTGTGAACCAACCTCGTTGAAATTAAGTGGGAGTGGATAGTTTCGTTAAGAAAAGGGTGGGGTGTTTTGGAATCCCTTTGGAGGAAACTTACATCAACATCCACATTTCGAGATGAAAACTATGTGAGTGAGAAGTGAATTTTGTGTGTGAATGAGTGAAAGTGTGCCAATTTTTAATAATTTAGGTGTCACCTTGCTGCATGTGGACTTTTCTTGGTCCTTACAAGTGTTGATTACCTAAGTTACTATGTGTCATTGGTACATCCTTGCAAAATTTTAAAGTCCCTAGGAAACTAGCATGTGGACATGTGGGTCCTTACTATTCCTTTAACTCCCTATCGTGATTTAATCTAAGAAAGATTTGAAACTATCCTAGATTTGTAGCATGTGGGCATGTATGGGCCCATTACAAAACCTTTAAACTTCCCTAGTGAGTTAATCTAAGAAAGTAAATTTCAACACTATCCTATGTTTGTAGCATGTGGGCATGTATGGGCCCTTACAAGTGTAAGGTGTGTTTGGAAAATAAACTGAGAGGAGTCCCGAGGGGGTGTTGTCCTCTCCTAAATAATTTTTCTTTTTTAAGGGAGATGAAATTTTCCCTCAACCTCTTTTTGATTCTCAAGATCGCTTTGGAACGTGAGAGAAGAGCATACTCAAGGATTGATATCCAATTTCTGGTCAGAATGCAAGTTTTATATGTGATTACAAATGATTCCAACTTATACTCTTAGTCAAAGCAATCCATCCATGTGGAAAAATGAAAGAAAAAGAGGAAATAATGATTTTAAACCCCCTAAGTGCCTATGTTTTGACTAATCCCTTTATATGGAGAGGGAACTAAGTGTGGTGTTGGTTACAATGTGCATGAAATCAATTTTGAGAAGGCTAGGGACCTTCCACAAATCACAAATAGGCTTACAATGTGTATTTTTCTGCACAGGTGTGCGGGTCTCAGAGTAGACAGAGGCGCTCTGAGTGCCAATGCATGAACTGAAAAAGACTTTTGAGCATAGGTGCACAGAAGGTGCTGAGTAATAAAGTGATTTTGGCGCACGATGCGTGACTGTGGGCCAATAAACCCATGCACAACTGTCACATGGCCGTGAAGAAAATTCTGGATGAAATTCCTTCAACTCAGCCTTCAATTCGACTTCCTGTAGGTTTGCTTGTGTTGGTTATGGTACCTACAGGTTAAATAAACAGAAAGAAGAGCTAAAATAACCCAAATGGGGTAGGAAATTGATACCTTTCCCCAGTGGAGTCACCAATCTGTTGCACCTCTTTTGTCACCTAAATGAGCAAAATGGAGGTGCTTACAAGCTTAGTTGGGTTAGCTAAGAAAGACAGCAGTAAAGGAAAGGGTTAGAAGAATAAACATAAAAGACTAAGCTAAGAATTAAACTAGGAAAGGAAAAAACAATTAAACTATTATGCATAAAGACATAAAAACAAGAAACAAAAGAGACTCATGTCACCAATGGGAAGGATTGTATTAGTGAAAAGAAAACACCAAAGAGAAAGGGGACTTTGGGTCCCTTCTTCCTCCAAGGGAGGGCTCTTGGACCCCCAAGATTGAGCTCTTATTACAACTTGAAAACTTGAAAGAAATGGTGAAAGAATCCCAAGCTAACCCACTCAAAAGGTGATGTGGATTGCCCAAATGGAATGGTGCTAGTATGCCCTTGATGAGAAAAGAGGTTTCCCCAAGAGAATAGCAGCAGCATAACCTTGCAAATGAATTCCTTGAAAATGTAGTGCACCCATGGACTTGTTTTATAGCACCACTTTGAGGTATTGTGCAACCAGATTTTAGTGTGAAAAGGGGTTGTTTAGGGCACCTTTAGGTCTTTGACCAGCCACCCATCCAGATCCAACTGAGATTAGGATGTCAAATCAAGTTGGAAGTTGAACTAGAAGTGGGTGGGAGGCCGACCAACATCATAAATGTGTCGTTCTTAGGTGTGTGCATATTTTAGCGTCCACAGTCATGCATCATGTGCATGTGCACTTTTCTTGTGCTTCTTGATGATGCATGCGCACACACACCCTATATAGTCATAGTGCATATTGATTTTATAACTGGTTGTATAGTTTTGGACCTTTTGCAAATGCTTTTTGGTAATTTTGGTCCATGGGTGAACTCATACTTTGAAGATGTTGGATTCCAATAACCATTTGCGGACGAAATTTCAGTGATAACACAAGTCCATACCTCTTGTGGAGTCTTGTCACCCAACTTTGATGAGGATGATATGTTGACCAGATAACATGCAATACCCACTACCTCTATCTAGAATTCTTTCCCTAACCCGACACCGCTGAGCATGCACCTTGATTTTTCCATCAACATCCTATTCATCCTTTCTGCAACTCCATTCTGTTGAGGTGTATATGGAGTAGTCTTTTTCCTTGCTATACCACACTTCTTAAAGAATTATTCAAATTCATTCCCGCAAAACTCTCTGTCATTATCTGTTCTCAGCCTTAAAATCTTTAAACCTGTCAAACCCTTCAGATTTCTTCTTGAGGAAATATATCCAAGTTTTCCTCAAGAAGTCATCTATAAATGAGACATAGTACACATATTTTCCCAATGATGGGACCGACACAGGTCCAAAAACATCACTGTGAACTAGTTG
>JZKD02S1670311.1:704666-719977 GCA_000966675.3 Picea glauca
TTCTGAGTTTTTTCTATGCTATATTGATATTTGGTTCTTAACATATGGTATCAGAGCTCAAGGTCTTGGGGTTTCACTGCTACATCTAAGACACCTTGGAATTTTCGCTATAACTATGTTTCTACATTGTTTCAGAAGGAACGACTTGGAGAATATTTATTAGACGGATCAAGGTATGTTGGGTTAAAATTTCATCTCCTGAGGCCTTACACTTTTGGAGATACAGCTTGTACAAGATAGGGTTCTGGAATCATCCTGAACTAAGATATTGCGGAATTTTCTCTATAAATTTTTTTTTGTAATGTTTCAGACCCTAAACTCCAGAGGCTATTCACAAAAATTAGTAAGGTATTTGTGGTAACAAGTTTAGATTCTGGGTCATCTTAAATTTGTAGATACACCCTGTGGAATATAGGGTATCTGACTAGTCCTATCGACTAGTCTCAAGAAGATGTTACAGGTAAAACAGACATAACTTCTTCCTAGAGTATCCAAATTGAGTGGGACTAGTTCCATTGGATAGTGGAAAGTCTGTAGTATTTTTGATATGATTTTTAGAATTTTATATGAATTATTTTGTGCGAGGCATGCTATACAAGTGAGATCTCTTGGAAAGGAAAAACATCAGCAAGTTGTGGGGAAGTTACCATAAATTCCACTTGGCATGTCCAATTTTGATTAGACCTATGGCATTGCAGAGAAGAAATATCAGAGAACTACATAAAATAAATTTTCATACCCAGAAGGGTCGAAACTTGGGAGATACAACATAAGAAATATTGTCTAGCAGAACCAACTCAAAATCAAGGTTCAAAAGTGATACTTGGCCAACATGCCACCCAAAAAGGGAACTTCTACACCAAATAAGACTCCAGACAATCCTAATTGGACTCTTGATGAAGGTGAAGAAATGTGTAGGGACATAAATGATTTTAAAAAGAAGATAGTAACAAAAGATTAACTACAAGAGATGGAAGCTAAGTTGGAGGCAAAGATGGATGGTTTAAAAGAGGAGATTATGGAAGTATTGAAACATTTTGTAATAGAGAAGACACCTGAAAGTGAAAATGCATCCCATGAAATTCATGATGAGGAAACAAGGAAGGTGAATCAAGAACGGAGAAACTCCAACCTTGGGTTGAAGACTAACCATGTTCCTAAGATCGATATGAGGAAGTTTGATGGCAAGGACCCAATCACATGGATACTTCAAATGGAGCAATTCTTTGATCTATATAATGTGCCACATACACAAAAGGTACAAATTGCTTCTTTATATTTAGAACCTAATCAATTTGTATGGTATCGATGGCTTTGTTCTCACAAATCACTCGTCACTTGGACAATTTTCACAGAAGAAATGATAGCACACTATGAGGATACAAGGAGCAATACCTTCTTTAGCCAATTGATAAATCTCAAGCAAAAGGGTTCAGTACTAAGGTCAATGTTAGAGACATACAACTCGAGCTAAATGAGGAATTCCTTAGCTCGGCTATAGGCTTACCAGCTAAAGGGCAGAGGTGGTTTAAGAACTCCAAACTAGATGAGACGTCGTGGCCACTCCTATTCACATAGATAAAGATTGTTAGTTGTGATAGAGGTATGCATGTCACTACCCTCAAACCCAGGTGGCACGATCTATTGGCAATTGTTAAGAAGTTTGTGACTTGCGAAGGTTGTTATGGTTTGGTATTTCTGTATCATCTTTGGTTATTGATGAATTTTATAGACTACCCTCTGAACATGCCCCACTATCTCCTACGCAGTCTTTACAAAATGTCCAAACGATTTAAGCATGAGAAGGCTGATAGAAGCCTTTTCCATCACTGCTTGATCAAAGTCATTATTGTTCATCATTTGAGCCTTAGTGGTGACTGTTGGCAAGTCTTCCTATCAAGGAATGGCTTTGCCACCCCCGAGTGTGTTCTAATGGATAATTCTGTGGTCATTGAAACACTGGTTGAGCCTGTCGTGCCACCTACTACATATTTACCCCCTGTCAAACCCTCGAATTGCCCCGACATTGACCTGCCCGATACCATGGCTGACCCATGTGCTAAAGACAATTCTAAGACCATTAAGAGGCCTGTAAGGAAGAAAGGCAAAGGTGATACTGGTGTCAACAATAAGGGAAAGAAAAATGCATGATGGATATTGATATGTGCTCGGAACAAGCCCAGGAAAAGCACTGACCAGAAGCCTATCGTCTTGAGCGAGGATTCAGACTCTGAGATTAAATATTTCCTAGCTGAGGAATACCCTTACTCTCATGGCCTTTGCTCTATGGAACCCTATGACTATGTTTCCAACTTACCTCTGTGCCTCAAGAACGACCCTAACTTCCCGGGAATTAAGCTTCACAGTGAAACCCATGGTAACTTGAAAAAACCCTCGTCTGTAATGCCAAGGCCCAATCAATCACCGTGCACTCAATGCAATTTATGGCTTGAACGTTACTACATGGATGTTCCCCTGTTGCAATCTAATATTAAATCATTAGAGGAATGAGTTATTGTGTTGTCAAAGGAGAACGACAGGCTACAAGCCAACGAGAAGAAGCAAAATACCACTGGTTCAATTGTCTTCAGAAATGTTGAGGCAGCAACGGCCTTTGTCAATTCAAAGTTATCCTGATCAAATCATTTTCCTATTGCCCAGGTATGTATTTCAACATTGATTTTTTTTTATGAGTTGGTTTGAATTAGTATGACCGATTAGGCTTGCTTTCAATTAGTTATGTTCATCTTAATAGATTCAAAATGATTTTGTTATTTTCGAATTACCAAAAATGATTTCATTATGAATCATGTACAGAAGATTTGTTTTCTAAACTCGGACACAGCTATGTTTTGATTGATATGATTTTGCATTAGTATAACGATTGTGTCGGCCCTAAGTTAGTTCGATTCATTTCTTTTGGTTTGATTCTGAAACGATGTTGTATGCCCTGAATTAGCATAGTCATTTGTATATGCGTTGGATTCGTATTAAAGTTTGGTTTGATATAGTTATGTTAGTTTTGAATTAAAAACCAATTCTGTTAGTTTTATTTTGAGTCAACAACGATTTTGTTAAATTTCTGAGTCGACATAAACTATTGCGTTTGTATTGAATGAATATGAAATATTTGCTTGATCGGTTATAGTCTGTTTCGGTTGAGATTGATTCAATAATGATTTCGTTGGTTTCAAATTATCAAAACGAATCTGTCTGCTCCGAATTGGTAATAAAAAGTGTTTGACAGATTGCATATATCCCTGTTACCATTCGGTTAATTAAACATGATTTCTGTCTGTTTCAAATTGGCATAAATATTTGGTTACTTCTGGCATGGATGATTTGCTTTGTTTTCAAATAACAATTAAAGATTTGTTTAATAGTTCGAATATATTTCTGTTAGTTTTGGATTTATCTAAAAGGGTTATGTTTTCAAATTAGACCAGCTACAGAATTGTGAGATTCTGTAGCTAGTCTTAAAATTTAGATTTTTGTTAATTTTACAAATAAAACATTATCTAAACTTGTCTATTCTTGTCCACTTTCAGGTGCATACAAATTTCAATGACCAATTGGATGTTGTGTGGCAGTTTAGAACATACTTTTGTTACATTGATCTGGTTCAAGTTGTTAATTTTAGTTAGAAATAGACATTTGGGAGATTCTTCCCATATTTTCTGTAAACAGTGGTTGATAATTCCCACAAGGATGTTTTACCCTGTCGTCTTTAAATACTTGTTATTTTTTGTAATGAACCCGTCACTGTTGGGAGAACAAATACTATGGATTTATGATGATACAAGCTCAAATGGAAGTGGATCTTTTGTAACAGCTTTAGCTTTCAATTTATCATACTTTCGTTCATGTTTTGTGCATTCTAATTTGTGATTAAGTCATTGACTACTTTAGATATCAAAACTTGTTACAGGTTAATGCGTTGTGATTTAAATTTTGTCCATATCTTATGTATCTTAGTTTTAGTACAACAATTACTCTGTTTCAATTTAATGAATTAAAGGTTTATCTTCTTCGTTAAATGAATCATTTTGTACAAATCTTCGCATACGGATTTATCTAAATGTGATGATTTGCAAATTTTAAGATTGATGTCATTTTATGTCTTGTTTGTCCTATCATTTATATTCAAAGAGCATTGTTGCTTCCTGTTTACAAGAAGCTTGTGGAAAATATGGTGCGGGTTTCCTCCCATCGGATAGCTAAATCGGATACTTTGCACGGGACAAATTGGAAAGCATTATTACAGGTCAGTTTATTAGTGTTATTTAAGTAGTTTAGATAGATATTTATAGTTCAGATTTATAGTTAGGATTATTATTTTAATTAGATTTAGATCGTTTTCATTTTATTCCTTTCTCATAAAATTATAAAATTCAAAAAACAATAGTTTTGTTGTCATAGGACAGTTTACAAATGATTTTTTGCAGGTTTTCATTTAAAATTTGTAATATGTAAATATTGTACATTTGTGATTAAGATTTAATTGTGTTGATAGCTGAACATTTAATTAAGTAGAATTATTGTTTTATGATATCAGTTAGTAAATTGTATGTATTTGTTTTAGATTTGTATATAGTTTTGTTGTAGCTACTTTTCCCACTTAGATTAGTTTTTCTTAGTTTAGCTTTTCTTTCATTTTCTTAGGACTTAGATCGGACAATGGAGCCACTAAACCCATCGAGGTGGATCATCCCAAATGGCTTGGGTTATTTAGACAACCCCGAACCGGATCCACTCCTCCAGTTGGCGAGCGTTCATTTTTTCCCGTCAATAAATGGCGCTAGAAGGAGGGCCTGAAATTTATTAATGGAACGAGGTAGTCGTAAGACTCCTCCACCACCTAACCGCTCACCTATAGTGATAAGAATCCATTCAAATGAAAACATACCCCTTCAAACAGTAACCACATCAAACGACGATCTACGGATCACAGTTGAACCAACAACCCCTAATCCTACAGGCAGTGACATACAAGATATTGTCCACCAATCTCTCTTAAGAACACATAGTGACTTTTCCCGTTTGAGGAAACCAAATTGACCTTTGGACCAACCTTTAGATTTATCTGATATCATAGAACAGCTTGGAGGCGCTAACCTTACTTTAAACCTTACAGATCCAATCCTCACTCCTACTGCAGGAGGAACTGGAATACCACCCTCACCACCCCCATCATCTCCTTCTTCTTCTGGAGAAGACTCTTCTGACGAAGGCAGTTCCCCTTCTCAGCCTTCCACACTGCCTAAACCAATGGCCAACCAGAACAATCATGCCAGACCTTGGCTCGACCAGGATGTTGTAGCCATACCTGGACCTCAGCATCCCTTAACCAAACATCTGAAGAAGTGGCTTCCCAAGTTCGACCCTGACTCTAAATAGAGCGTTGAAGATCACATTAAAAAGTTTATGTTAGCCATTAGAATCCATAATGTCAAGCACAAAGACGTAGTCTGTAGGTTGTTCCCCTACACTTTCGAGGGCATTTCCTCTACTTGGTACTTTGCCCAGCAACCCCATACAATCGTGTCTTGGGAAAAGTTCGAATCATGCTTTCTTGAGAAATTTGGAAACGATAAGTCTCCAGAAGTTCTAGTTATGGAGCTTTCTAGCTTAAGAATGAACCCAAAAGAGAAAATCAAAGGCTTTAATCAAAGATTCTTAACACTTAAGAACTAAATCCCTACAAATTCCATGCTTGCCAAGAATCTTATCATAGCATACTATACTAAATCCTTGCACCAAAGTATAGCCATTTGGGAAAAACGATCTAAGAAAACCACGTTGTTAGAGGCCTTTGAAGAGGCCAGCCAAATTGAAAAAGACATCCTTATTTTAAAAGAAACTACTAGCAATGAAACAAAGACTAGTTCTTCTTCCAAAAACAAGATCGAAATCCTCCCTCGACCTGTTCAAAATAAAACACAACCTGAGAGCTCGGATTTAGAAAACTTAAATAAAGTCGTTCAAAAACTGTCAAATCAAGTTATAGATTTGAAAAGGATGGCCGAAGAAGATTCTTCAAGAAAAGGGCCCTACAAACCCCCGTTCAGGAAGCCTTTTCCCACCAACCGACCTAATCGAAATACCGAGGGCCTAAGTCTAGAAAGTCTGCAATTCACCCTTCAAACAATTCTAGAAGCCCAGGATAACTTGATGCCTCCTGAGATTCCTGAGGGGGTAGTTGAACAAGAGACAGTTGAAGAAGAAGAATCTTCTTCGAACATTTTTGGACACTTCTCGGATAGCATCTTTCAATCTAACTTCGAGACAATACATCCCTACAATACTAGGAGTAAGACAACAAACAAACCTTCTTCCGAAAACACTACGACCTTGCCCCCGAAGCAATCTAAACCAATTGAGACTAAACAGAGTCATGTAAACCCCAAATTAGATTATGATTTAGTTGAAGATCTAAAAAAGTTAAGGGATAACATTTTTGTTTATGAGTTATTAAAATTTTCGTTTCTACTACAAAAAATGTTACAAAACATCGCAGAGAATAGAAAAAATGGTAATTCTAACAAGGTTGTTCAGAACAAAGTTCCTCAGAAGACTTCCGCTAAGAATAATCCCAATCCTCATGATAAAGGAATCCTTCCTATAAATAATGTAACAAATGTAGATAAATTATCTTTAGAAACTGCGAGTAAAAAGCCACAAGCTTCCACACTTAGTACTTGCATAAATGTACCTCTATTTTTGTTAACTTTCGAAATATTTAATAGAAATGTGCACAATTGTATGGTAGACTCAGGAGCATCATCCAATGTGATGCCATGGTCTGTGTGTCAAAATATTAACACTGAATTTGAACCATCCACTTTAAAAATCATCCAACTTGATTGAACAAGTGTTAAAGTCATAGGTGAATTAAGGAATGTGGTTATAAGATTATCGTCTAACCCCAAAGTTCATCAAGTAATTGATATTATTGTTGTGGATATTCCAGAAGTGTATGGTCTGTTTTTAAGCAGGGACTGGTTGGAGTAGCTACACGACTATTTCGCGACAAATTGGTCTCACCTATCGCTACCCGATAATGGCAAGCCCAACAAAATCAAGGTAAATCGTGAATGCTACCTTAAGTTCACGGTTACATATTTGAATGATCCCAATGAGCCATTTACACCTTCTGTTAATTCACCCGAAATACAAGGGATGGATACCTTTTTCGACAATTTCATGGCTGAGACTTTATCTATCACCAACCCAGAACAGCAGTCCGAGATTGTAGCATATGTGTAGCCAGCAGCTTCTACACAATGGTCTCATGTACCCGATAAAAATCAAATTCGGTCTCTGTACTTTGACGGGTCAAAGTCCAAAGAAGGAGCTGGTGCAGGCTACGTTATTATTGATCCGACAGGTAACAAAACCTTGATTGCATGTAGGTTAGAATTTGAATGTACTAATAACACAGCGGAATATGAGGCTTTATTGCAGGGCCTCAGAAAAGCTTTAGATATGAACATTCAAAATTTGACCGTCTTTGGCGATTCTGAAATCGTGGTTAGACAGGTAAGAGATTCTATCCACTGTCTATATCCGCATATTAAAAGCTACCAATCCAAGGTATGGAATTTAATGAACAAGTTTTATGCCTTCAATATAAATTCTATTCCTAGATTGAATAATTATGAAGCTGATCTATTAGCTAACGTAGCTTCTAAACCCTTTCCTGCAGAAGGCTTGTCCCCAAACACATTCTCCGTCGAACTGTTGTTCAGGCCATATGTTCCCAACAACATCACGAATTGGAGAGTCTTCGACGATGATCAGCAGATTATTAGCTTCCTGCATATGGAAGAAAATTTTCAAGGCGCGGTGATCAACGAATGCACTCACGACGACAATTTGCGTGATTTCACGGTAATACCATATCCACGATCTCCTAAATATTCATCAGACATGGTAAATTCGATCCCTAAATCTATAGTTAGATTAGAGAAATTTTACGATCTTCAAGATAAATTCAAAAAATCAGTCAACTGTAAAACCAATAGTTCCTCTTTATCATATGAAAAAGTAAATTTGGGAACTAATGACAATCCATAGTGCATTAATTTAGGGGTGGGGTGTTCTGAACAAGAAAAAGGCGCATTTATTAAATTGTTTAAAGAATTTAAAGATGTTTTTTCATGGACGTATGATGACCTTAAAACTTTCGACCCCAACATCATACAACACGTCATTCCCATGAAACCCCAAACCTTGCCCTTTCAACAAAAATTAAGAAAAATGCACCCTAAGCTTGAATCGACCGTCAAAAAATAATTAAATAAACTCCTGAATGCTAAGATAATTTTCCCAGTTAGGCACACTCAATGGCTTTCTAACCTAGTCCATGTCCAGAAGAAAAGTGGGGAAATTCGACTATGTCTCGATTTTTGAAACCTTAATAGAGCGTCTGATAAAGACAACTACCCCGTCCCACCCATGGAACAGATCCTTCAACAGGTACCTGGTTCTGAGAGGCTATATTTATTGGATGGCTTTTCAGGGTACAACCAAGTCCTGATGTCTCCTCTAGACCAACTTAAAACTACCTTCCGCACTCCATGGGGCACCTACGCCTATCAAAAAATGCCCTTTGGACTGATTAATGCTGGTGCCACTTTCCAGAGAGCGATGGACATCGCTTTCCGAGGCTTAATCAATCAATCTGTCATAGTTTACTTAGATGATGTTACTGTATTTTCGAAAAAAAAAATTGATCATCTAGCTCATTTAAGAGTCGTTCTATAGTGATGTCGTAAATACGGCATTTCCTTGAATCCTAAAAAATCTATCTTCGCAGTAGAACAAGGTAAACTATTAGGATTCATTGTTTCAAGAAAAGCGATGATTATCGACCCTGAAAGGACTCAAGTCATCTCAAAACTCCCTCTCCCCTCATCCAAAAAGTTTATGCAGTCTTTCTTAGGCCAGATAAACTTCGTAAGGAGATTCATCCCCAGTTTTTCGGAAATGGTCAAACCTTTACAGAATTTAATTAAGAAAGACACACAATATCATTGGGGACCCTTAGAAAACCAAGATTTTAATGCAATAAAAAAGGCCATAATAGACGCTCCTTCTCTCATGAGCCTCGAATTTTCGCAAGACTTCACACTCTACACATTTTCTTCCAACCGCTCCTACGTTGTCGTCCTAACTCAAAAGAACGTTGAAAATAATGAAGTACCCATTGCCTTTATGAGCTCTGCTTTGAAAGGTGCGGAACTTAATTACCCAGCAGTAGATCAGCAAGCCTATGTTGTTTTCAAATCAGTCAAACACTTTCGATCTTATATTTTGAAATCCAGGACCAAAGTTATCGTCCCTTACCCAGCCGTCAGGAATCTATTAGTGCAGAAAGAACTAGGCGAAAAAAGGGCGAACTGGGTCACCTCCTTGTAGGAATACGACATAGAAATTACCCCAGCTCAGATAGTGAGAGGCCAAGGGTTATGCAAGTTAGTTGTTGACTCAGTAGCAGAACAGCAAGAAGAAAACGACCGTTTTTAATTGTTGAAAAATTGGGTCCTAGCTCTTTCCGATTACAGAGTTTAGAGGGATAGACAGACACCTATCCGGTGAATGGCCAAGCTCTGAAAATATATTTCGCTTGATGACAACCCTGTGTATACTGTGTAAATATTTTTTGTTTTTGTTTGCTTTTCTATTGCTATTTTGGTTTTGATTTTTTCCCTTACGCTTATCAGTTTTTGCTTTTAGAAATACACATACCTAAATTTTGGAACTGTTCAGACAAAGGAAACAGAAAATTATTTCACTAAAATGACTGCTGAAAAATTGTGTAAACATCAATTATATACTTCTAAAATTTACATTGGTGTTGAGAAAAGACTGTTGTTTGAAAGAAGTTAATTGATCTCGATCTGTGAGTAAAGTCTGTCACGATCATCTATTATCTTATTATGATGTCCCTGTTCCTAAAGGGAACGACTCAGAAGATGTCTCTCTACCTTAGAAGGTCAGTTTTGTAAATAAACTATCTCTGGATCTTAATGAAGGATAGTTTTAAAAAATAAAATAAAATAATTCTGTTGAGGACTGTAAAAAAAAAATATGTCAAAATAATTTTCAGCGTCACCCCGCTCAATTTTATATCTTTAAAAAAACAAATAAATCATTAAAAGAGCTGTGGGAAGTGCTTGTAAACCCGTCGGGATGCTGAACAGGTCTACTGGAAGTGGGTAAATGCATGCATGATGCCAAGACAACTTCGTCGGGGTACTGAACAGGCCTGCTGGCAGCGAAGGAATGTCGGGTATATGAAAATTCGTAAGTATGAAATATCTTGACCTTAAAATGTCCTTTATTATGATCTGGAACTTCTTGGCAGGATACAGATATCAGAGTGGCTTAAATAGCAACCCTGTCGAGGCTATGAACGCCTGCTGGCAGCAGTGGATCTGTCAACAGTATTGGATATTTTATCTTTAATATCGTGGTTCGCTTGTCTTAAGACAGTTATCAGTTTTCATCCTTTAAGCACTACTATAATGTTTGATTACTAATGATGTTTAAACAATTTTCTAGTTGTTTTTGAGTTTGAATTATTCTTGTTATCATAATCTGAATTTGTTCTTTTGGAAGAGATAACTGCTTCTACCAGTGTGTCGCCATTGTTGGCAGCCATTTCGCATTTTTATCCTATCCTTATAAGTTGCCTACATAAGCGTTTTAGAACCCTTGATTCTCATCGCAATCTTTTGAATAAAACAACACTATTATCTTGCGCATTTGCACACCTACCTTTTGTTCTCGTTTTCACGACTGCAAGTGTGAAAACTTTGATTTTGAAGTCACGTCAATGGCATTAAAATCGTCAATGGATTATTATGGTCATTGTTGTCTATGTATTCATTGCATTTCCAATTCAATTATAGTCACACAGTTGGCAAGACACCAAAACCTTTACTCATTTGGCATTTTTTTGTTGTTAATATGATTTCATTTTTATGAGACTGTGATGATATTTTAACATGGTGATTAGACCCTTAATTCAATGGTGTTTGATGTTCTATTTCTTTTGACCGAATTCAATGGTTTCATAACAACGCATTAACATGGTGATTACCCTTAATTCAACGGTTTCATACAAAGCATACATTTTATGATCGCATCCTTGGTGCTATATTCGAAACATTGTTTTGATTTTAAAACCATGCAAACACTATTTCTTGTGAAAATATTTGGGTTGACTTACCATAGTTTTCATTAATTGTTTGAATGGCATTGATTTTAACACATTGCAATAGTGATCACCATAGCGTCGTCGATTGTACATTCGATATGAATGTTTTGCATGGGTCTATTTCATTCCACTACCCTCGCACACTTAGGCATTAATGCATGCCTTCTATCCCAGGTTACCTCTGTTGGTTTTTGGGGAAATCTCTGAGCATTCGATCCTGCGTATACCCTATCCAAACCCTTGTCCATTTACCCTGCCCACTGTGTACCCTCTCCTATGGCACCTGTGGTGCGCATAGAACCTAATGGCAGCCAAACACTCCTACTATTCGACAATGCTCGTGAGGATTTGGAAAATAGTGGTTGGCTAGTTTTTATCCAAAGATTTGAGGGTTTCAACCTTCCCGTAGCCCAACAGTTTTCCCTCACCTTCGACAGATGCAAGGCTAAGGTCAGAGACATACAACTCGAGATAAATGAGGAATTCCTCAGCTTGGCTACAGGCTTACCAGCTAAAGGGCAGAGGTGGTTTAATAACTCCAAAGTGGACGAGGTGTCGTGGCCGCTCCTAGTCACATCGAGAAAGATTGTTAGTTGTGATAGAGGTATGCATGTCACTACCCTCAAACCTAGGTGGCACGATCTATTGGCAATTGTTAAGTAGTTTGTGACTTGTGAAGGTTGTTATGGTTTTGTATTTCTGTATCATCTTCGGTTATTGATGAATTTTATAGACTACCCTCTGAACATGCCCCACTATCTCCTATGCAGTCTTTACAAAATGTCTAAATGATTTAAGCGTGAGAAGGATGATAGTAGCCTTTTCCATCACTGCTTGATCAAAGTCATTACCGTTCATCATTTGAGCCTTAGTGGTGACTTTTGGCAAGCCTTCCTATCAAGGAATGGCTTTTCCACCCCCGAGTGTGTTCTAATGGATAAGTATGTGGTCACTGAAACATCGGTTGAGCCTGTCGTGCCACCTGCTACCTTTTTACCCCCTTTCAAGCCCTCGAATTGCCCCGACATTGACCTACCCGATACCATGGCCGACCTGTGTGCTAAAGACAATTCTAAGACCGTCAAGAGGCCTGTAAGGAAGAAAGGAAAAGGTGATACTGGTTTCAACAGTAAGGGAAAGAAAAATGCATGATGGATATCGATATGTGCTCAGAACAAGCCCAGGCAGAGCACTGACCATAAGCCTATCGTCTTGAGTGAGAATTTAGACTCTGAGATTGAACATTTCCTAGCTAAGGAATACCCTTAATCTCATGGCCTCTACTCTATGGAACCCTATGACTATGTTTCCAACTTACTTTTGTGCCTCAAGAACAACCCTAACTTCCTGGGAATTAAGATTCACAGTGAAACCCCTGGTAACTTGAAAAAACCCTCATCTGTAATGCTAAGGCCCGATCAATCACCATGCACTCAATGCAATTCCTGTCTTGAATGTTACTACATGGATGTTCCCCTATTGCAATCTAAGATTAAATCATTAGAGGAATGAGTTACTGTGTTGTCAAAGGAGAATGACAGGCTACAAGCCAACGAGAAGAAGCAAAAGACCACCAGTTCAATTGTCTTCAGAAATGTTGAGGAAACAACGACCTTTGTCAATTCAAAGTTATCCTGATAAAATCATTTTCCTACTTCCCAGGTATGTATTTCAACATCGATTTTGTTTTATGAGTTGGTTTGAATTAGTATGACCGATTGGGTTTGCTTTCAATTAGTTCTGTTCATTTTAATAGATTCAAAATGATTCTATTATTTTTGAATTACCAAAAATGATTTCATTATGAATCGTGTACCGAAGATTTGTTTGCTAAACTCAAACACAACTATGTTTTGATTGATACAATTTTGCATTAGTATAACGATTGTGTCGGCCCTAAGTTAGTTCGATTCATTTCTTTTGGTTTGATTCTGAAACGATGTTGTATGCCCTGAATTAGCATAGTCGTTTGTATATGCGTTGGATTCGTATTAAAGTTTGGTTTGATATAGTTATGTTAGTTTTGAATTAAAAAACAATTATGTTAGTTTTGTTTTGAGTCAACAACGATTTTGTTAAAGTTCTGAATCAACATAAACTATTGTGTTTGTATTGAATGAATATGAAAGATTTGCTTGATCGGTTATAGTTTGTTTCGGTTGAGATTGATTCAATAATGATTTTGTTGCTTTCGAATTATCAAAACGACTCTGTCTGCTCCAAATTGGTAATAAAAAGTGTTTGACAGATTGCATATATCCCTGTTACCATTCGGTTAATTAAACATGATTTCTGTCTGTTTCAAATTGGCATAAAGATTTGGTTACTTCTGGCGTGGATGATTTGCTTTGTTTTCAATTAGCAATTAAAGATTTGTTTAATAGTTCAAATATATTTCTGTTAGTTTTGGATTGATCTAAAACGGTTCTTTTTTTAAATTAGACCAGCTACAGAATCGTGAGATTCTGTAGCTAGTCTTAAAATTTAGATTTTTGTTAATTTTACAAATAAAACATTATCTAAACTTGTCTATTCTTGTCCATTTTCAGGTGCATACAAATTTCAATGACCAATTGGATGTGTTGTGGAAGTTTAGAACATACTTTTGTTACATTGATCTGGTTCAAGTTGTTAATTTTAGTTACAAATAGACATTTGGGAGATTCTTCCCATATTTTCTGTAAACAGTGGTTGATAATTCCCACGGGGATGTTTTACCCTGTGGTCTTTAAATACTTGTTATTTTTTGTAATGAACCCAACATTGTTGGGAGAACAAAGACTATGGATTTATGACGATACAAGCTCAAATGGAAGTGGATCTTTTGTAACAGCTTTAACTTTCAATTTATCATACTTTCGTTCAGGTTTTGTGCATTCTAATTTGTGATTAAGTCATTGACTACTTTAGATATCAAAACTTGTTACAGGTTAATGCATTGTGATTTAAATTATGTCCATATCTTATGTATCTCAGTTTTAGTACAGCAATTACTATGTTTCCATTTAATGAATTAAAGGTTTATCTTCTTCGTTAAATGAATCATTTTGTACAAATCTTTGCATACGGGTTTATCTAAATGTGATGATTTGCAAATTTTAAGATTGATGTCATTTTATGTCTTGTTTGTCCTGTCATTTATATTCAAAGAGCACTATTGCTTCCTCTTTACAAGAATCTTGTGGAAAATCTGGTGCGGGTTTCCTCCCATCGGACAGTTGAATCGAATACTTTGCACGGGACAAATTGGAAAGCATTTTTACAGGTCAGTTTATTAGTGTTATTTAAGTAGTTTAGATAGATATATATAGCTCAGATTTATAGTTAGGATTATTATTTTAATTAGCTTTAGATAGTTTTCATTTTATTCCTTTCTCATAAAATTATAAAAATCAAAAAACAATAGTTTTGTTGTCATAGGACAGTTTATAAATGATTTTTTGCAGGTTTTCATTTAAAATCTGTAATCTGTAAATATTGTACATTTGTGTTTAAGATTTAATCGTGTTGATAGTTGAACATTTAATTAAGTAGAATTATTGTTTTATGATATCAGTTAGTAAATTGTATGTATTTGTTTTAGATCTGTATATAGTTTTGTTGTAGCTACTTTTCCCACTTAGATTAGTTTTTCTTAGTTTAGCTTTTCTTTCATTTTCCTAGGACTTAGATCGGCCAATGGAACCGCTAAACCCATCGGGGTGGATCATCCCAAACGGCTTGGGTTATTTAGACAACCCCGGACTGGATCCACTCCTCCAGTTGGCAAGCGTTCATTTTCTCCCGTCAACAACCCTCAAGATTGAAGGATACATCAAAAAGAAAAAGGTACTAGTCCTAATTGATTCTGGAAGTACTCACAATTTCATTCATAATAAATTAGCCAAAGCTCTCAATTGCTTTGCATATCCAGCGCTAGAGTTTCAAGTAATGATTGCAGATGGAGGAACTATCAATTGCTCAGGAAAATGTAATAAGATCAATCTTGCTATGGGGGAATATGTAATGAATAGTCCAATGATTTCTATACCCATGGGTGGTGCAGATGTTGTACTAGGAATCCAATGGTTACAATCATTAGGAACAA
>JZKD02S1670311.1:726186-736215 GCA_000966675.3 Picea glauca
AATCTTTATCGAGTTAATTATAGAAACAATATCGAAACCCTGAACAGAATCCAATTCAAACAATAATGAGAATCGAATAAGTTGCAATTGGTTATGTATCAACAGCAAAGTATCATATTTGGTCGAAAGACGTTGAAAATAGTTAACCCATTTATCAATCATTTTTACTCATAACTAATTCAAATCATACCATTGACTGTATTCAAAAATTGAAATACCAACAACAGTCTATTTTTAAAAATATTAACAACTTGTCTTATTAACAGAGCATCGAGCTAAATTTGAAAAATCGTATCTATTCGATGATTCATCGAATCAAAACCAAATCCAATCGAATCTTAAACTATAACGAAAATTGATTTATCACCACAAAAATTATATACAGCGAAGCATGCTTATGTAACAGAGCAGGTGAAATATGTACACAGAGTGTAATATAAATGAGTGAAAATTATACCATCACAGTTGTTGAGACTATGTCAATTTTGAATTGACAATTGTTGTAGCAAACTCGACATTTTTTAACAGGATTGAACCCGTAGTTCGTTGCTTCTTATCGTTGGGTTGCGCCTTTTCATTCTGACCAGTGAGCTTTGCCACTTGGTTTTCCAAATCATGAATTTTGGATTGCAACTTTGGGACATCCAAGTAGTATCTCTCCAACCACAACCCACATTGATCGCAAGGTGGAGCAATAGTTTGAACAGAAGGGGGTTTCGATGATTCCCCGAGGGTTCCATGGGGTGGTTCAATACCAGGAAAGTCAGGGTTATCCCGCAAACAAGGAGGTAAGTTATTGACAAAATCATAAGGAGGTTTGCCACACAAGCCCTCTGAGTAAGGATACTCTTCGGCGAGAAAACGTTTAATGTCTTAATCAGAGTCTTCGCTGACCACGATAGGTTCTGATTTGGCAGGGGGTTTGGGTTTATTCCTCGCCATGCGAGAGATTAACCTTGAATTTTTCTTGCTTTTAGCATTAGCATTAGTTTTAGTTTTAGGCCGTTTGGTTGCGGGTTTATCAATTTCAACCTATTTAGTCATAGCCATAGGCAAATTCGTAGGTGAATCGGGTTTAGGTTTGGGTAGAAAAACACTATAAGGCACAGGGGTAGGCTTGCTCTCAGTCACCATGGGCTTATCAACCTGTGGAGGGTTCGATTCTTCAAAGCCATTACAGCTAAGAAAATCATGCCAAGAATTACGACGTAACCCCAATTCATAAACCAAAATCATTTTAGTCAGCCCCAAATGGAAGAGGTTGGTGTCAGCCTGGCTACGCTTGTACCTTTTAGCCATTTTGAACAAACTTCTATGTAAATAGTGCGGAATACTAAGTTCGAAACCCATAAAAACCATTAATAAACACAGGTGAAACAAGAAAATGAACCCGTACCTGCCTTCACAAGTAACGAATTTCTTGATAATCATCAAGAGATCATACCAGTGGGGTTTCAACATTTTTACAGGCAAAACTCTGTCGCAGGAGTTCACTATGCGAGATTGGAACAGTAATGTCCACGGGACATCATCTACCTTGCAACTTTTCGACCATTTTTGCCCTGTGATAGGTAGGCTGGTTGCCGAGCTGAGAAACTGTTCAGTGATTTCAAGCTGGACATCTCCAACTTTGGCTCGGCAACCATCAAACGATAACGCAAATTGCCAAGCCACAGTGAGGTTATAACCATCGAATTTCCTAATGAAAGCGAGCCACCCGAGATTTTCTAGGTCGCTATATGCACCATCAAACATCAACAATGCTTGGCACCCATTGGGCTCGGCCCTTACGACAAGAGCCATGGCTTTTGTACATGGTGGGGTTTGAACCGAACAAAATAATGCACAGGGTCAAAAAACGATAGGGTTTAACAGCTTCAGCGCTCAAAGAGGCAGTGATTAATTGCATGTNTCTGGGGAAATATCCCAAAATCTCCTAAACTAAGGAAATAAAATGCAAGTAAAATCTGTAGATCATCTCCTAACTGCTCATGATATCTATTGCCAATTCGAATTTTCCTGCAATAACACAAATATCAAATTAGAAGGATGTTTTATTAGAAAGACAATAAAAAATTGACTTTACAGACTCAGCTACAGAATCATCTGATTCTGTAGCTAGTCAAAAATAGCAAAAAGGACTAGATATAATCAAATAGAATCAAATCCAAAACTAATTACCAATGATTCGATTATTCCTTAAATTAAACCAAATAAAAAAGAATGCAATCGGGACAGGGCAAGAATACTCTGTTTTTCCAATTGACATAGAATCGAATCAAATCTTAACAAGACTGTTTCATGAACGCAATCAATGGTAAACCAAATCGTATGAGATACAAGAGAATCATAATAGATTTGCATAGGATCCACATCGTTTAGTCAATTGCCAATATAGAAAATCCATCAAGATTTCATGCATAATCATAACCATAGAATCCAGCCATAGAAAACATTCGATGAGTTTGACATGGTCCACAAGTATGGTCGTAACTGTCATCGACCAGTTATAGTTATAACAGCAGATTGATATCACTTAGTTACAAGCACGATGTATAAATATCTTCCATTGTAATCAGATGAAATCATATCGACTCAAAAATATTTATGTTTTATTACCACACAGTCAACAGACAGAGGCGCGATAAAATCGACAGAATTCATGAACTGGGAAATAATCAACACAAATCCTTATCGAGTTAATTATAGAAACAATATCGAAACCCTGAACAGAATTCAATTCAAACAATAATGAGAATCGAATAAGTTGCAATTGGTTATGTATCAACAACAAAGTATCATATTTGTTCGAAAGACGTTGAAAATAGTTAACCCATATATCAATCATTTTAACTCATAACTGATTCAAATCATACCATTGACTGTATTCGAAAATTGAAATACCAACAACAGTCTATTTTTTAAAAATATTAACAACTTGTCTTATTAACAGAGTATCGAGCTAAATTTGAACAATCATATCTATTCGAGGGTTCATCGAATCAAAACCAAATCCAATCGAATCTTAAATTATAACGAAAATTGATTTATCACCACAAAAAGCATATACAGCGAAGCATGCTTATGTAACAGAGCAGGTGAAATATGTACACAGAGTGTAATATAAATGAGTGAAAATTATACCATCACAGATGCTGAGACTGTGTCAATTTTGAATTGACAACTGTTGTAGCAGACTCGACATTTTTGAATAGAAGTGAACCCGTACTTCGTTGCTTCTTGTCGTTGGGTTGCGCCTTTGCATTCTAACCAGTGAGCTTTGCTACTTGGTTTTCCAAATCGTGAATTTTGGATTGCAACTTTGGGACATCCAAGTAGTATTTTTCCAACCACAACCCACACTGATCGCAAGGTGGAGCAACAATTTGAACAGAAGGGGGTTTCGATGATTCCCCGAGGGTTCCATGGGGTGGTTCAATACCAGGAAATTCAAGGTTATTCCGCAGTCTGACAAAATCATAAGGAGGTTTGCCACACAAGCCCTCTGAGTAAGGATACTCTTCGGCGAGAAAACGTTCAATGTCTGAATCAGAGTCTTCGCTGACCACGATAGGTTCTGATTTGGCAGGGGGTTTGGGTTTATTCCTCGCCATGCGAGATATTAACCTTGCATTTTTCTTGCTTTTAGCATTAGCATTAGTTTTAGTTTTAGGGCGTTTGGTTGCGGGTTTATCAATTTCAACCTGTTTAGTCACATCCATAGGCAAATTCGTAGGTGAATCGGGTTTAGGTTTGGGTAGAAAAACACTATAAGGCACAGGGGTAGGCTTGCTCTCGGTCACCATGCGCTTATCAACCTGTGGAGGGTTCGATTCTTCAAAGCCATTACGGTTGAGAAAATCATTCCAAGAATCACGACGTAACCCCAATTCATAAACCAAAATCATTTTAATCAACCCCAAATGGAAGAGGCTAGTGTCAGCCTGACTACGCTTGTACCTTTTAGCCATTTTGAACAAACTTCTATGCAGATAGTGCGGTATACTAAGTTCGAAACCCATAAAAACCATTAATAAACGCAGGTGAAACAAGAAAATGAACCTGTACCTACCTTCACAAGTAACGAATTGTTTGATAATCATCAAGAGATCATACCAGTGGGGTTTCAACATTTTTGCAGACAAACCTCTGTTGCAGGAGTTCACTGTGCGAGACTGAAATAACAATGTCCACGGGACATCATTTACCTTGCAACTTTTGGACCGCTTCTCCCCTGTAACAGGCAGGCTGGTTGCCGAGCTAAGAAACTGTTCAGTGATTTCAAGTTGGACATCTCCAACTTTGGCTCGGAAACCATCGAACGATAACGCAAATTGCCAAGCCATAGTGAGGTTATAACCATTGAATTTCCTAATGAAAGCGAGCCACCCGAGATTTTCCAGGTCACTATACGCACCATCAAACATCAACAGTGCTTGGCACCCATTGGAATCGACCCTTACGATAGGAGCCATGGATTTTGTACATGGTGGGGTTTGAACCGAACAAAATAATGCACAGGGTCGAAAAACAATAGGGTTTAACAGCTTCAGCACTCAAAGAGGCAGTGATTAATTGCATGCGTGCGAAGGTGGTGGGATTACCACCGCCATGCATTGTATTAATGACTGAGTACAGTGTTGTTATAATCATAATCGTTTAAACCATATGTATCGGCCAACCAAATAGGTTTACAATCATATCAACGTGCCATCCATCCGAAATAGAACAAAAAACATATGTTACAATCATGCGCCAAGTGTACAGTTCAATCCAACATTATATCCAACATTAACCAATGATCCATCATGTCAATCAATCGTTTTAAACCAATGTTAATTCAATCATGCCAATGCATAGTTTGAAACTATGGTCGTTCAATGTAATATCAACTCACAAAACAATGCACCAAACATCGATTATAAAATTGAAATCCNATACCATTGACTGTATTCGAAAATTGAAATACCAACAACAGTCTATTTTTAAAAATATTAACAACTTGTCTTATTAACAGAGCATCGAGCTAAATTTCAACAATCATATCTATTCGATGGTTCATCGAATCAAAACCAAATCCAATCGAATCTTAAACTATAACGAAAATTGATTTATCACCACAAAAAATTATATACAGCGAAGCATGCTTATGTAACAGAGCAGGTGAAATATGTACACAGAGTGTAATATAAATGAGTGAAAATTATACCATCACAGATGCTGAGACTATGTCAATTTTGAATTGACAATTGCTGTAGAAGACTCGACATTTTTGAACAGGATTGAACCCATAGTTCATTGCTTCTTTTCGTTGGGTTGTGCCTTTGCATTCTGACCAGTGAGCTTTGCCACTTGGTTTTCCAAATCGTGAATTTTGGATTGCAACTTTGGGACATCCAAGTAGTATCTCTCCAACCATAACCCACACTGATCACAAGGTGGAGCAATAGTTTCAACAGAAGGGGGTCTCGATGATTCCCTGAGGGTTCCATGGGGTGGTTCAATACTAGGAAAGTCAGGGTTATCTCGCAGACAAGGAGGTTTTCCACACAAGCCCTCTGAGTAAGGATACTCTTCGGCAAGAAAACGTTCAATTTCTGAATTAGAGTCTTCGTTGACCATGATAGGTTTTTATTTGGCAGGGGGTTTGGGTTTATTCCTCGCCATGCGAGATATTAACCTTGCATTTTTCTTTCTTTTAGCATTAACATTAGTTTTAGTTCTAGGCCGTTTGGTTGTGGGTTTATCAATTTCAACCTGTTTAGTCACAACCATAGGCAAATTCGTAGGTGAATCGAGTTTAGGTTTGGGTAGAAAAACACTATAAGGCACAGGGGTAGGCTTGCTCTCGGTCACCATGGGCTTATCAACCTGTGGAGGGTTCAATTCTTCAAAGCCATTACGGCTGAGAAAATCATGCCAAGAATCACGACGTAACCCCAATTCATAAACCAAAATCATTTTAATCAACCCCAAATGGAAGAGGCTGGTTTCATCCTGGCTATGTTTGTACCTTTTAGCCATTTTGAACAAACTTCTATGGAGATAGTGCGGCATACTAAGTTCGAAACCCATAAAAACCATTAATAAACGCAGGTGAAACAAGAAAATGAACCCATACCTACCTTCACAAGTAATGAATTGCTTGATAATCATCAAGAGATCATACCAGCGGGGTTTCAACATTTTTGCAGGAAAACCTCTGTTGTAGGAGTTCACTGTGCGAGATTGGAACAGTAATGTCCACGGGACATCATCTACCTTACAACATTTTGACCATTTTTGTCCCATGACAGGAAGGCTGGTTGCCGAGCTGAGAAACTGTTCAGTGATTTCAAGCTGGACATCTCCAACTTTGGCTCAGCAACCATCGAACGATAACGCAAATTGCCGAGCCACAGTGAGGTAATAACCATCAAATTTCCTAATGAAAGCGAGCCACCCGAGATTCTCCAGGTTGCTATACGCACCATAAAACATCAACAGTGCTTGGCACCCATTGGGCTCGGCCCTTACGACAGGAGCCATGGCTTCTATACATGGTGGGGTTTGAACCGAACAAAATAATGCACAGGGTCGAAAAACGATAGGGTTTAACAGCTTCAGCACTCAAAGACGCAGTGATTAATTGCATGCATGTGAAGGTGGTGGGATTACCACCGCCGTGCATTGTATTAATGACAGAGTACAGTGTTGTTATAATCATAATCATTTAAACCATATGTATCGGCCAACCAAATAGGTGTACAACCATATCAACGTGCCATCCATCCGAAATAGAACCAAAACCATACGTTACAATCATGCGCCAAGTGTACAGTTCAATTCAACATGATATCCAACACTAACCAACGATCCATCGTATCAATAAATCATTTTAAACCAATGTTAATTCAATCATGGCAATGCATAGTTTGAAACTATGATCGTTCAATGTAATATCAACTCACAAAACAATGCACCAAACATCGATTATAAAATTGAAATCCAAAAGATTAATCAACGCGCCTTTGTGAAANCATGATATCTATTGCCAATTCGAATTTTCCTGCAATAGAACACAAAGATCAAATTAGAAGGATTTTTTATTAGAAAAACAATAAAAAATTGACTTTACAGACTCAGCTACAGAATCATCTGATTCTGTAGCTAGTAAAAAAATAGCAAACATGACTAGATATAATCAAATAGAATCAAATCCAAAACTAATTACTAATGATTCAACTATTCCTTAGATTAAAACCAAATAAAAAAGAATGCAATCATGACAGGGCAAGAATACTCTGTTTTTCGAATTGACATAGAATCGAATCAAATCTTAACAAGACTGTTTCATGAATGCAATCAATGGTAAACCAAATCGTATGAGATACAAAAAAATCATTATTGATTTACATAGGATCCATATCATTTAATCCATTGCCAATATAGAAAGTCGTCATGATGAAATATGCATAACTATACCCATAGAATCCAGCCATTGACTTCGTTCGCTGAGTTTCAAATAGTTCCCAGGTATGACCGAAAACAATGGTTGTAACGATCATTGACCAATTATAATCATAACAACAGATTGATATCACTTAAGCACGATGTGTAAATAGCTTCCATTGTAATCAGATGAAATCATATCGACTCAAAAATCTTTATGTTTGATTACCACACAGTTAACAGACAGAGGCGCGATACAATCGACAGAATTCATGAACTGGGCAATAATCAACACAAATCTTTATCGAGTTAATTATAGAAACAATATCGAAACCCTGAACAGAATCCAATTCAAACAATAATGAAAATCGATTAAGTTGCAATTGGTTATGTATCAACAACAAAGTATCAGTTTTGGTCGAAAGACGTTGAAAATAGTTAACCCATTTATCAATCATTTTTACTCATAACTAATTCAAATCATACCATTGACTGTACTCAAAAATTGAAATACCAACAACAGTCTATTTTTAAAAATATTAACAACTTGTCTTATTAGCAGAGCATCGAACTAAATTTGAACAATCATATCTATTCGATGGTTCATCGAATCAAAACCAAATCCAATCGAATCTTAAACTATAACGAAAATTAATTTATCACCACAAAAATTATATACAGCGAAGCATGCTTATGTAACAGAGCAGGTGAAATATGTACATAGAGTGTAATATAAATGAGTGAAAATTATACCATCACAGATGCTGAGACTATGTCAATTTTGAATTGACAATTGCTGTAGCAGACTCGACATTTTTGAACAGGATTGAACCCGTAGTTCATTGCTTCTTGTCGTTGGGTTGCGCCTTTGCATTCTGACCAATGAGCTTTGATACTTGGTTTTCCAAATTGTGAATTTTGGATTGCAACTTTGGGACATCCAAGTAGTATCTCTCCAACCACAACCCACACTAATTGTAAGGTGGAGCAACAGTTTGAACAGAAGGGGGTTTCAATGATTCCCCGAGGGTTCCATGGGGTGGTTCAATACCAGGAAAGTCAGGGTTATCCCGTAGCCAAGGAGGTAAGTTCTTGACAAAATCATAAGGAGGTTTGCCACACAAGCCCTCTGAGTAAGGATACTCTTCAGCGAGAAAACGTTCAATGTCTGAATCAGAGTCTTCACTGACCACGATAGGTTCTGATTTGGCAGGGGGTTTGGGTTTATTCCTCGCCATGCGAGAGATTAACCTTGCACTTTTCTTGCTTTTAGCATTAGCATTAGTTTTAGTTTTAGGCCGTTTGGTTGCGGGTTTATCAATTTCAACCTGTTTAGTCACAGCCATAGGCAAATTCGTAGGCGAATCGGGTTTAGGTTTGGGTAGCAAAACACTATAAGGAATAGGGGTAGGTTTTCTCTTGGTCACCATGGGCTTATCAACCTATGGAGGGTTCGATTCTTCAAAGCCATTACGGCTGAGAAAATCATGCCAAGAATCACGACGTAACCCCAATTCATAAACCAAAATCATTTTAATCAACCCCAAATGGAAGAGGTTGGTGTCATCCTGGCTACGCTTGTACCTTTTAGCCATTTTGAACAAACTTCTATGCAGATAGTGCGGCATACTAAGTTTGAAACCCATAAAAACCATTAATAAACGCAGGTGAAAGAAGAAAATGAACCCGTACTTGCCTTCATAAGTAACGAATTGCTTGATAATCATCAAGAGATCATACCAGCGGGGTTTCAACATTTTTGCAGGCAAACCTATGTCGCAGGAGTTCACTGTGCGAGATTGGAACAGTAATGTCCACAAGACATCATCTACCTTGCAACTTTTCGACCATTTTTCTCCCGTGACAGGCAGGCTGGTTGCCGAGCTGAGAAACTGTTCATTGATTTCAAGCTGGACATCTCCAACTTTGGCTCGGCAGCCATCGAACGATAACGCAAATTTCCGAGCCACAGTGAGGTTATAACCATCGAATTTCCTAATGAAAGTGAGCCACCCGAGATTTTCCAGGTCGCTATACGCACCATCAAACATCAACAATGCTTGGCACCCGTTAGGCTCGACCCTTACGACAGGATCCATGGCTTCTTTACATGGTGGGGTTTGAACCGAACAAAATAATGCACAGGGTCGAAAAACGATAGGGTTTAACAGCTTCAGCGCTCAAAGAGGCAGTGATTAATTGCATGTGTGCGAAGGTGGTGGGATTACCACCGCCATGCATTGTATTAATGACTGAGTACAGTGTTGTTATAATCATAATCRTTTAAACCATATGTATCGGCCAACCAAATAGGTGTACAAYCATATCAMCGTGCCATCCATCCGAAATAGAACCAAAACCATATGTTACAATCATGCGCCAAGTGTACAGTTCAATCCAACATGATATCCAACATTAACCAATGATCCATCGTATCAATCAATCGTTTTAAACCAATGTTAATTCAATCATGCCAATGCATAGTTTGAAACTATGATCATTCAATGTAATATCAACTCACAAAACAATGCACCAAACATCGATTATAAAATTGAAATCCAAAAGATTAATCAACGCGCCTTTGTGAAACTCAAACCA
>JZKD02S1670312.1:8945-31214 GCA_000966675.3 Picea glauca
CATTAGATTTGACGAATGCATCTACCGATCCCAAAACTTGTTTTCTAAACTAATATTGGATCCTTGGTAGTTTTTTTCTATTTTAGTGTTTTTCTCTATTTTTAGCGATTTTCTAAATTAATGTCGGATTAAGGGATTAGGTTTTGGTAGCAACAAAATACCTATTGTATATTTTGCATTGAGAATGGTGAAATTAATAGAATGAAGAGTTGAGAGGTGCACGCCGACACCAAGGAAGGTTGTTTTTCTCCCAGTTAAGGGTTTCCAACGTAAATATTTGTGTACTGTGTGTATGAGTCATTGATTAATTTATGCTTTGCTTAAGAATCTATAAGAATTTATTGACTTCACATGTTTAAAACTTACACCTAGGCCCTGTGCACTATGTCATCCTTAAAAGTTATCCAGATTTGTCCCATGCAAAGGAGAGTATTACTTTCTGCTACAGGATCTTTCAATCCAGTGGAGTCTAAGTTAATAACATTTGATCTAGACAACACAAATCCTAGGCTTCTACACTATGCCACTTTCCAAATTTAGGTTTTGTGTCACAATACAAAAATCTTTCGGATGGGATGAAGGCACATCAACTTACATCATGTCCTTGTCATGTTGGAGATCCATTGGCTCCCCTGATATTGCTCCATTCCCTACCATGTTAAAATCCTTTAATGGGAATTAATTTACACCTCATGGAATCATCCATGCAATCCATGTTGAATTTGGGGAAGGGGGTAGTGTATATAGAGGTGGAATTGGTTGATGCTTCTCTCATATACTACCTTAGACTCTTAGGATGTAGTTGTATGTATTCCATGACAGTTGTGGTCAGTGTAGTCTTCGGCATCATTTGTTTTCCCCATCGAGGGAAAATCATCATTGTTGACCAATTTTCCTACTACAAACCTAATCGAAAATCATCATTGTTGACCATTTGTCCTACTACCAACCTATTCTAGCTACTTCATTGAGATATAATGTACCTCTGATAGAAAATTCCACAAGGGACTATGAAAGTGTGGGAATTAGGATGTATGCTGCATTGATGGGAACTTTCAACATTTTAGCACCCATAACTTACATTGACTCTACTCCAGCATGTGCGACCTCATTAGTTGCTACAATCCCCACAACTAGGATTCATTACTTCATGACTTCATATTTCTAGGAGCAATGGGTTCTAACGAAACATTTTATCTTGGTAGGGGAAATCAAGCATGCAGGAATAGATATGCCTTTGTCTACAACAAATATTTCCTATCATGCCATTCAAGAGGCCTCAACAAACACTAGTCTTATTTATCCTTCAACAAAGGAATTGTATCAAATCATCTCACTCGTTTGGGCCTCCAAATATACTATGGATTCCATAGATTTGGATTTTCCTTCTAACAAGGTCATTCTTGAGGTCATGACTAGCTTCGAGAAGCCATTGGCACCATCACTCATATTTCCTTCTCAAATTGAGTAAAGTGGAGAGAAAATATTTGAATATCACCATGTATATACATGATTATTGGTGTGTAAATCCCCTAGCCACACAAGACGTATATGCCAAGGGGAACATGGTGAAAATCTCAAAAACCATACTCATCAACATCTCCAGAAACCTTGATGTTGTGGAAAATGTTTGTATTGAGGTGGATTGTTCTCTAGAAGAGATTTAGAATTTTACTTCCCTATTCAAGGAATTCCATGATATTTTTTCTTGGAATTATGAGGAAATGCCTGGAATTAACCCAAGAATTGTCAAGCATGAGATTATGATGTATGAGAATGTGAAGCTTGTTCGACATAAATTAAGACTTTTCAACCCTAGAAAGGCGGTAACAATCAAGGAAAATGTAGAGAAACTACTCAAAGTTGGCTTCATTTACCCAGCTCCCTTAACAAAGTGGGTGTCCAACCCTGTGCCTATTGATAAGAAAAATGGGACCATTCAAGTATGCATGGATTTTAGTGATGTAAATAAGGCTTGTCCAAAGGAAAAATATCCAACTCCCTTCATCAATCAAATAATTGTTGAATGTGTTGGGAGTGATATCTCATTCATGGATGTTTTTTTTAGTTATAACCAAATCCAAATATGACTCGAGGATCAATATAAGAATGCATCCATTTGTCCTTGGGGCACCTTCACTTACCAAAAACATTTTTCCTTAAAAATATTGAGGCTACCTTCTAGAAGTCTATGTCATATGTTTTTCATGAAATCAAGCACATTATTGAAGTGTACCTCGATGATTTGATTGCACGATCTCACAAAAGGGCATATCATATGGCACACCTTCGGGTAGTCTTTGATATATGTCCTTATTGCAAGATTAGTTTGAATCCTCAAAAATGTTTCTTTTACATCAACGTCGGGGAGATTGTTAGGTTTCATCATTTCCAATAAGGGGATCATGGTTGATCCACTCAAGTTTGAGGCAATACTTCAGATACCTCCCCTACACAATTTTCAAGAGTTACAAAACCTTCAAGGAAAGGATAACTTTTTATGATGGTTCATTGAAAATAGTGTCGAAGTCACTAAAGGTTTGATGCACATATTGAAGAAAGGGGTCCCATTTATATGGGATTATTTTGCTCAAATATCTTTCGACACTTTGAAAAGAGAACCTTTTTTAGGCCCCCTTCTTAGTCCTCCAAACTACAATAAGGAATTTAAGTTATTACTCGCAAAATCTGAATCAACCATTGGATAGTATTGGTTCAGGAAGATGTCTTGCACCAAGAGAACATGGTGTATAACCTGAGTAGGAGTCTTTCCAACCTGAGTTGATGTTCTCTCATGTTGAGAAATTGGATTTGGCAGCAATCCATGTTGTCCAACGATTACAACATTATATTCTTCTCTAAAATACCAACATGATCTCAAATATAAATCCTTTCTATTTTTTCTTGACTAGACAAATCATCAAAGGAAATTATAATAAGTGGATCATGATTTTACATGAAGAGTTTGATCTGGAATTCGCATCATCCAAGTCAAAGAAATATATATTTTTCACCAAATTGATGTTAGAAATTTATAAGTATGTTGAGGATGAGATTGAGTCTAACTCATTCCCTAGCGATTGTTTATTCCTCATATCCTTGAGTGATCCTAGGTATGGAGACATACTTTTATATCTCCAAACCCAAAGGTTTTCATCTAACTTCTCTCATGATGAGTGGTGTCATGTTTATCGTCATGCAAAGAACTACCCTATAATTGGTGACACTTTGTATCACTAAGGGGTGGATTCAATTTTGTGTCATTGTTTAACTCATGAGGAAGCAGAAACGACTCTTAATGACTTCCACAATGGAGTCTTTGGTGGTCATCTATCATGGTTGATGACAACCCAAAATATATCATGCATCGGATATTTTTCGCTGTTGATCTTCAAATATTATGTAGAAGTTGTCAAAAAGTGCCATTTGTGCCAATTTTACAATAGGAAAATGTGTGTGCACCCTAATCCACTCCTTCTTGTCATCATCGTTAACCCTTTCACTAAGTGGGGGGTTGATTTCATAACCTATCACCTAGATTTGGATAAGGGGAATAATTACATTATTGTGACCATCGATTACTTTACCAAGTGGACCAAGGCCACGCCAACATTCTCAAATGACAGTGATACATCACTCTTCATATTCAATCAATTCATATCTAGGTTTGGTCCAACCAGAGAGATTGGCATTGATCATTGCAAACATTTCCAGAATAAGATGATGTCTGAGTTGGTATTCATGTTGGGGTTTCGTCATAAACATTCATCACCATACCATCCATAGGATAATGGTCAAGTAGAGGCAATCGATAATTCCTTGAAGATCATCCTCCAGTGAACTATTAACGTGAAATGCAACATCTAGTTCCACTGATCACATTTTACACTGACTTATTCTTTGAGAAAACTTGCGAGCAAGTGATCCAGTTATGGTACATTATGATTTATGCTTGATCATGAGTTATATTATGATGTCATTATGAATACATGTTAATTTTTAGATGTATATATATTGATAGGTATTATTGATGAGTTATCATGAGTGTGCAGGATACATGACAGGTTGAGGATGTCGGTGGAATCAATGGACTTCCTTGGAATATGGATTGAGTCAGGGAGTGGATTGTATTTGGTTTGAGTATTTTATTTACATGCATGAGTTACATGATGATTTCAGTATGGATGTTATGTATATGGATTATTAACAGTGTTATTGTTAGTGGATGTAGGCTTGGTGATGTTTTCTAATCCGACTCACATAAGGACTAAAGGGGTCATGCATAGAAACCAGACAGATGAGGGTGAGGTGTGGCAGCAACCCTGTCACAGCCTAATAACACTCACGTCGTGACCTGAACTGTAGGTTAAGAATTACCTATTTTGAGAGGTCCAAAATGCTATGAGGGAAAACTGAGACAATCGCTCACGAAGCATTATAAGGGGCAGGAAATAAGGTGGAATCTTTATTCCTTAGAAATCCCTTAGTCTTTGACAAGGTCAACCGAGTGGAGTGTTGACTCCAAGTTTCTGACAAACTCTCAAACTAGTCAAAGGAGAGTTGCACCCTTGGAGCATGGAAGTGTGTCTCGAAGGGCACATCGCATAAATAAATTGTGAGTCAATAAAAATCTAGATGGCATAGAAAATATAATAAAAATGTTTAGACCTTGTTAGAACATAATATTTAATTAATTATTAAATTTTAAGCTAAGAAATATAACAAGAGTCTAAATCTAAGATGGTTGGCTAAATTAAGACATTAAAATAGAATGAAGGGAATTAGACTAGCAATTTAAGTGAAAGAAGAAACAAGAATAAAATTGGGTAATGCACATGTGTGCATTAAAATAATAAAAGGGATTTTTAAAATAAAAAGAAATTAAAACATGAGAGAATAGGTGGTCCATATAGAATAGCATCTTGAGTCAATATTCTACCACTAATCCTAATGAAAAGAAGACTCTTAATCCAACTCAAATTGAAATTTAGTCAGAGGACACAAATTAAATGAGGGATTGGGGAACTAAGAGACAGCTAAGAGGGAAAATAGGAACAAATTCGGGAGTGTGAGGAAATTTATCTAATTAAGTAAAATAAAAAGAGAAATTACATGTACAACTTTGGGAGAATGTGACAAGTGTAGTGGGTGAATAACCTTGATTAAATTATTAAAAAAAAATTATTTGTGCATGAGAGGACAAGTTTCATAGATAATTTTCTTATAAATGAATTGGAGAGGAAGAAAGAAGGTCCTCATTTTTTTTTTGAAGTATTGTTACGCTGCCAAAATTTTCTTGACTAGTTTACTTGTGGAGAGTTGGGATTGCAAACTTGTGCAAGAGGTGGAAGCCTCTCCTTGCGAGGGAAAGTTTGTGTTATTTTTTTCTTGGTTATCTGTGTGTGGCCCCTTTGAGGCTCGTGGGGCTAAGGGGGAAGAAGAGTACCCCTAACATTGGATGGGAGTTACCGGTGAATACTTAGATTAGCATGCAGAAGCAAACAACAAGCGCAAGTTTCAAGTTAAAGATCAACTTCTCGATCTAAATTTTGGTTATGGAATTTATAATTCAGTCTTTTGAACTTTTACTTGTTAAATGGATTTTTAAAAATACGATGCATATTTCCACTGTGAATGTATTTCCAGTGTGAATGTAATGGATTATGTATAATAACTTCAATTGGAATATTGATGGAGGAATGAAAATTTAGTTATTCAAAGATCTATATATATATATATATCACATTTTAAATTTGTTGTGTCACATATTATTTAATTCAATATTTTCTCTATAATTTCTTATCTTTTGTTAATAAAGAAAATAAATGAAATGCAACAGACCTAATTGTAATATTATTACTTCTTGATGTTGATTTATGTAATATTGTGCTTGATTATTGAAGTAGATTAATCGATTGTTTAGTATTACAACTTTAAGGATGTGCTTAAGAAAAACCTGTTCTTTATTATTTGGACCTCTGAACCTTTTTCCTCTTGGATTATATTCTATCGAAAAACATTATACTATAGATTCTACGATTCCTCTAACACGGCGTTTGAGGGCTTCGAACCCCGTGTCTTAGCCATGGTTGTGATGCAGAGTTCCAACATCCCCATCCATGGTTGATGAAGGTCCCAATTGTATAAAAGTTGTTGTATTCATAGGATGTCCTGTCTTTCCATATTTTGGGTCAGTTAATTTTGAGTCTGATAAAATTTTGTTTTTAATTTTTCCTAGATATAAGTTGTGTCATAATAAGAATATAGTTATTTTTCTCTAGTAATTTTGACTCCTTGAGGTATGCGCTCAGACCCCTGGTATTGGAGGTTGATACAATATATTTATGTCAGAAGTTTGTTTGTTTGTTTGATATAGATCTTGAATGTTTAGTTATCATAGAATTCACCTGCTTTGCATTTAGTGGATAAAGAGGGTGGGATCCAACGATTAATCCTAAGCCTTCACATAATCCCTTTCGATTTTAGTCGGATTATAACAATCTATTATTTATAATTTTATTATTGAGTCACCCTCACAGTCTATTATTTATTTATACTTTTATTATTGAGTCACCCACTCTAGTTGAGCTACTCGAATTAAAGTAAAGCAGTAGTGTCGAGCTCCTGAATAATTATCCAGGTGTAATTCACAAATATTTTATCACTTGTTCGTCTTAATTCCATCCTGAAATTTTTGGGCACTTCAATTCTGTTAATTTTTGATAAGTAATTCAGAGAAAAGAACACGTCTCTTCTATCATATTTATGTCGAAGGAATCTTAGTGTTAGATTTTGCTGAAAACCTGTCAACTAGTTGACAGGTTTTCAAATACCACCTCTCAAATCAAAGACAAATCAAAGTTAATGTAATGTAGTACAACTATATCATTGCCTCCTTTTATGCTTATCTAAAACTATGCAGACTCCACAATCTGTCCCACAAAGTGGTGATTTGGTGGAGCCACAGTCAGTCCCTCGGTTTAATGTTTGTTGTAGGATTTCTAGTGTTGTTGATATAAGCTTTAACTTTGTCTCCAGACTTGGAATCAACATAGGTTGTCGGTAAGAAATGAATCTTACATCCTTTAAATTTTCATATTTTAGTCCCAAGATTTTTTGATGCTTTATTTCCCAAAATGGAGCTCAGTAACACCGTGGTCCGTACATCAAGGGTTAGCCTAAAAAGAAGGAAGGTTCTGGTAAATAAATAAATAAGATCAATTCACAAACCATGTCTAAAATGTCTATACTGTCACTACGCGGCGAGTCCATAACACTCGATATTTTTCAAGGAGGCAACACAGTCTCCAACTTATTATTTTTATATGCAGATATAGATACGTGTCAGTATAATCACCGGGAGCTCTTCTTTTGCAACCTGGATGCTTTCAAATGTAGGTTTCCGTGCATGTGTGTCAGTATACATTATGATATATTTGTAAATCATGGGAATTATGATGCGTGTCAGTATACATTATCTCATGCGTTAACCATTTTTACATTATTAATAGTTTAGATTCATTTAAGAGGTAGCCAAAAAAAAAAATCATCTTTTAAATTTCTTACATAAATATTACCTTTTCTCCTCTTCTTTTTTATATTTAATTTCCAATGTCTCCTTCATGACTTTGTATCACTGATAAATAATATATCAAATTACATTTAAAATACAATTAAATTACAATTTATTAAATTTGTTCATAAAAGTTATGTGAGATGTATACATATAGTGTATAGCAAATGTTTTTATGGTAAATTTTGAAATAAAATAATTTAACTCACAAATGTTCAAGATAGAGTAAATGTTTCATGACAAATTTTGAAATAAAATAATTTAATTGCAATATTTCTATGATTATTATTTCCTTAATTTACTTCGGCATTCTCATTCGCTCGTTAGGGAGTATGCTAGTTGAACTTTACTTATCTTAAACATGTTGATAGATAGTTAGAGACATGTGTGGTCTCTGTTGTGTTTGGTCTTGTTGTAAATTTTGAAAAGAATAATTGGAGAATCAAAGACTGTTGACCAGACATTGATGGAGTAGTTGGATCATAGTGCTACGAACCTGTGTATTACTTTTTCTTTATATTGGCCAGAAGTCCAACTGAATGCGCTATCCATCTTAGCATAAATATTTTTATTCAATCCATAACCAAGAATTGATGGTGCAGAAACCGTGTGACCAGATAGAAGGGTAAGGGTTATAAGGGTAAGGGTTATCATATATATAAGGGTAAGGTTATCATTTATATAAGGATGATTAGTTTGATTTTATTTTTAGTATTATATATAAGGGTAAGGGTTATCATATAATGATTAAATTTAGGTATAAATTGTGAATGATGAGAATACTCTATAACTATGGGTATAAATAATTCCACTTTATAATAATTTACGAATTATAAAATTATAAAAGAAGCAATAAAGATCAAGTTGAGATTTAAATTTATTTGAGTTATTAATGATTGACACTATTAAGTTGGGAAAAGTTTTCGTTAACGTTGTACCTTGTATTAGTAAATATAAACATGTTTCTTTTTCTGATTTTACAAACTGTAACCAATCTCCAAAATTCCAAATTGTTTTTAACTCCTATCTAGACTTTTTTATATGTAATCAAAACTGATTACATGTCTATAAACCAAATATACAATAATGTATAACCTCTTTCTGTCTAAAATTTACATCAGTTTCTTTGCATAAGAGTATTCTAATTTTTTATCTCAATTTTTTCAAAAATTTCTTGTTGTCCATCTGAAACCTGTGCGTAGTAAAATCAACCTTCATCCAAGTCCAGTGCTTCCTTTGATAGACGATCAACATCTTGATTAAAAGCTCTATATATTTGTTGTGCTTTTATTTGCTGAAAATGCTTGTGAATCTCTCTAACCTTTGTCATCCATGGCTACAAAGCTATCACCTGTAAATTATTTTCATTAATATACCAATCAATAATAACCTTAGAATCCCCCAACAATAATAATCTTAGTACCTGTTTAAGATATGAAAAATATAAAATTAGCCACAGTGCCATCGGTTCCCCTTTGGAATTTGTTCATTTTCCACAATTCATTTTTATTTTATAGGTACCCATTATTTGGCATTTCAGAAAGGCTCCAACCCCACATTTTAAGCCTCTTTCCTGTGACGACACATCAAAAAAACCAACTGCCCCTACCCAATCAATAGTTGGTGGCCTTGATCCGGATTATTTTCGGCACGAAATGAGAGCGGAGATATAATAAAGAAATGCACAGAGATATCACAGATATCCAATAATATAACATAAATGTATTAGAGATGCAACCATAAACACAGAGATACAGTAATACACGATTTCTATTAATGAAATAAATGTACAGAGACTGTAAAAATACAAAGTGAAAGACTCGCTAGAATGGTGGAAGCTTATCTCTGAGAAGAGATGTGACAGCTACTCGCATTCGCAAGAAGATGACTATTACAATGAGGCTCTAACAACCCTTTTAACAATAGGAAAATCCAAAACCCTAACCCTGAAAGATGAAAATCCAAAAGGTTTGCGGGCCCCGATGGAGGTAGTTGATACGTCAACTTCCCGGGGGCGTAACTTTTGCATACGATCTATGTTTGGGGTGTTCGATACCTCATTAGAAAGATCTATCGGAGGACTAAAATTTTTGTGTGAGAAACATTAGAGGAACTTCCATGTTTCTTCCCGTTTTCCCAAAAAATGCCGTTTAGGGCCTCAAAACAACTCTGGAAGTTCAAGACCCGAAAAAATGCTAAAAATAGTAAATTACCAAAATTGCCAGAAAACTGTTTTGAGCCAGTTAGAAAAGGTGGGTGGCCACCGATATCCACCTGGATCAATCCTCCCTCCTTAGGAAGAAATGGTCTCCATTGCATTGAGTGCCCGGGGGAGAGCAAAAAGCGTTTGTTGAATCTGAATATTGGTGAGTTGCTTGTCTTGCTAGAGACATCGTGTTGCTCAGTTTTTGGAAGTTTGTCATGAACCTGTTGAGGATGAGGTTGTTCAACAAGTCGAGCTACATGAGAGGACAGTGTGAAAAAGGAATATTTTCACTTTGTTACAACCTTGTTGACCTGCTTCTGTTGGATAGAAGGTGCTTGGGGCGAGGCTGTAGTGGTTGCAGTGTCCTTTTTTTCCCCTTTTGAATATATTGTGAAGAAGCTAAATTTTTCAGTATGAGATACTACCTTGCAACACTCTTTAGGTGGAACACTAGTTGGAGCTACCTCTAGTATTCTGTAGAGATGACCCCCTAGAGAAACAATGACACAATGGGGTCAAGACTCATAAACAGCATGGTGTCTCCACATATATGGCTGGACCAAGAGAACATCACAGACATCCAGTGGGGAAACATCACATAATACCTCATCCTTGAAGGGCTGGATGTCATATGACAATCGACACTGCTAGTTGACATGAAGATCTCGTCCTTAGTGAAGCCACCCGATGTTGTATGGTTGCGGGTGTGGTGTTGTCGACAATCCAAACTATTTGACAACCTCTGTTGAGATGAGGTTCTTGTGGCTTCCACTATCAACAATAAAATGAAACAGGGTCCCCTTCACCCACATCTGTGAATGAAAAAGGCGCTCCCCCTCTTCAGGATATGTTGGTTCTTCTGGTTGAATTGTTGCGGTCGCGACAATAGCAGTGGGGTCTGCGTCGATGATATGTTTTTTACCATTATTTTCAGAATCAGATTCTAAATCAGGGTTCGACTCCTTGTCTTTGATCTCGGCCACCAATGATTGTTTTGAGCAACATTCCTCGGTGTTGTGCCAGGGGATTTTGTGGAAATCGCAGGTCATTTTTCGATGTCCTTATTTGTCTTCCCGTGACCCTTATTTTCCTGTGTCTTAGACTAGTTTTCAGGAAGCTGTTTGTTAGGGTTGTTTTTCTCATACTTTGGTTGTTGTGGATTTGCAAATCCAAAATTCCATTTGTTCTAGTGTTTAAACTTCTACTCGATTTTAACAACATATTGATAAGAAGAACTGAGTGATGAGATGTCCAGAAAATCCATTTCAGTTTGGATGTATCTGTGTAGAGCCTTGCAGTATTTCAAGACCAGATGTCGCTTAGAGTCTTTGATACCCAAATTGGTGCGCAAGGTATGGAAGGTATTGGTGAACTCTGAACTGCTTGGCCCCTCTCTTTCCGCAGTGTGGTCCATCTCATGTATTGGTCCTCATAGTTTCCAACAGGGTAATATTGTTCCTTTACCGCATCCACAAAAAAATCCCAAGTGGGCTCATCCCCATATATTCCAGAATCCTCTGTGGAACTCTGCTACTAGTAATTTTCCCACCAATTTTTGACATGGGGGAGGGCTTTAAGGAGTGCGAAGGTGTTCTTTTCTCTGTCGAAAAAATTTTGAACGGAGAAATAATGTTCTAGCAAGTTTAACAATTTGTCTAGGGCTTATGCATCTATCTGTCCTTCAAATATAGGAATATCAAAATTAACTTGTACATTGAAAGGCGAGGTGCCTCCAAAGTGGCAGTTTGATGAAGATGTGTATGTTTCTATCGGGAGGCGTTGAAGGATGTGGGAAAAATTCTCCATCATTCTGTCCCTCTGTCGCGTGAGAGCTTGCTCAAGAAATAGATTAATAGGATCGCCTGCTCCGTCATTTTTATTTTCTTCCACCATGGAGGGTTTCTTGGGCGTGCAAGAGAGATTTTATTCAAGAGAGACAAGCTCGAGACCCAACTTGCTATACTTGGACCTTGTCAGGAACATGCACTGAAAAAACGATCAAGAGAAACCTCCTCTGATACCACTGATCCGGATAAATTTCAGCACAAAATGAGAGCAGAGATAATTAAAAAATGCACAGAGATATCGCAGATATCCAATAATATAACAGAAATGTATCAGATATGCAACTATAAACACAGAGATACAGTAATACACGATTTCTATTAATGAAATAAATGTACAGAGACTGTAAAAATACAGAGTGAAAGACTCGCTAGAATTGTGGCAACTTATCTCTGAGAAGAGATGTGACGGCTACTCGCATTCGCAAGAAGATGATTATTACAATGAGGCTTTAAGGTCCTTTTTAACATAAGGAAAACCCAAAACCCTAACCCCGAAAGATGAAAATCCAAAAGGTTTGCGGACCCCGATGGAGGTAGTTGATATGTCAACTTCCTGGGGGCGTAACGTTTGCATACGATCTCTGTTTGGGGCGCTCGATACCTCGTTAGAAACATCTCTTCGAGGACTACAATTTTTGTGTGAGAAACATCAAAGGAACTTCCATGTTGCTCCCCGTTTTCCCAAAAAACGTCGTTTAGGGCCTCAAAACAGCTCCGAAAGTTCAAGACCTGAAAAACTGCTAAAAATAGTAAATTACCAAAATAGTTGGAAAAGGTGGGTGGCCACTGATATCCACCTAGATCAAGTCTATCCATCCTTTTTTGAAAAATATCCTGTGTAAGTTTTTGTTCCCCCAATTCTTGTAAGATATAATTGCATACTCTAATATGGTTTTTTCTTTGTCCATCAAATATCAGCAAGTTCATGTTCTTTCAAACCTCCTAACAAATAAGACATGGGATTTCATTCCAATTTTCCTTCCTCTTTGTCCAATTAAGTAGACTGTTTTCAAAGACACCTCCTTGCCATTTGTTGACTAGTTTAGTTCCTTAGTAACCATTTTCCAAATGATTTTTATAATGTTGCAGTCCCCAAATAAATGTAACAAAGATTCTTCACTTTCCTTACAAAGCACACAGATGTTAGGTCCCTAAAAACCCCTTTTTAGCAAATTATCCCAAGTGATAATTTTATGTTCCAACAATAACCAAACAAACAATTTTACCTTCAATGGTATTTGCCACTTCCAGATTTCAGAATACCAGAATTTTGGCTCTACCCCCATATCCTTCATCACTTGCACTTCATATGCTAGTTTAGCACTGACTTGTCCTTGTTTGGTATCCCAAGACCACATTAAGATGTATTCCTCATCATTTAATTTTATTCCAACATTTACCAGCCCTTTAGTATAGTTTTTCCATTCATCTTTTTGTACTCCCTCCAGGCCTAAAATTTCCGCATTTTTCCAATTTGTTATAATACTACCTTCTTGTACATTTTAACCTGGATGAGCAAGGCAAGTCACCCCTTTTTCTTTTAACAGTAATATAAGGTTCTCTGATAATTTATAGAAATGGTGAGACCCTATCATAGGATCAACACCTATTATGATGTCTCTCCCATTCCCAGGCTTCCAAACCAACCAATTGGAGATTATGTTTACCAAAGAGGTAAGGGCTCTCCAGAAATTTGAGGTTCCATTCTAGTTTCTTATTCCCTGTCTGAACCAATTTTCTATAGTTTTTATTTCAAGATATTTTTTCACTATCATCTCATGCCAAAGTCCAGGCATCATGAGGCTTCTCCATAGAATTTTTTCCATTAATGCTTGGCCAAACATAAATATATTTTTTATTCCCCATCCACCAACCTTTTTAGGTTTTTCTATTGTTTTCCAGTTTGATAGATGAATACCTTCCTTTTCTTTTTTACCAGACCATAAAAAAACTGGACATTCTCCTTCTAATACTATTTAGTACACTCTTGGGAATTTTTTCCAGTGAAACCCAATAAACAGGTATGCTTTTAAGTACTTCTTTCACAAGTATCATTCTTCCTCCCAGGGTAAGCCACCTATGGTTCCAACTCAATATTCTCTTTTCAAATCTTTTCTCTAGCCATGACCAATCCCCTCTTGTATAACAGTTTGGTTTGATATAAAACTCAAGATACTTGAACCCTGTTTCTAAAGGTTTAACATCAAAGGGAAACAATTCCTTCAACACATTCAAATCTACATCCTCCCAACCAGCTTCTAATAAAATAGACTTTTGAGAGTTGAATTCCATCCCTGAAGACTTACAGAAAAGATCCAATATCTCCTTGTATTCTTTCCATACAACCATGTTTCCAATCCCAAACAATATTACATCATCTACAAACATTAGGTGTGTAATATTCAAGCCTCTCACCATGTGAACGTCATGAATCTAATGAGTTATAATTAATGTTTAGGTAGCAAGAAGTTAAATTAATTAATTAGTGATCCTCATAAATTTGTGTGTGTTGTGGATCAGATTAATTAAGGTACAAGTTGCACAACCTTACTAGGAATAAATGTGATGAGTTATGCATGAATTTTGTGACACACCACTAGTTAGAGATTTTAGACTTAGTGTTGTATAGTAAGTGGTTTTTATCTTTTAGAATTGTTAGTCTCTTTTACGTAGATGAAATTTTTCTTTAGTTACATTATTGTTGAAACAATTGTGTTTTGTTAATTATACCCTGTCTTATAGAATATAGATTTTGTAAACAAAAAATAATATAAAAAATAAAAAATAAAATGCTCTTCCTTGTTTTCTCTTACCCTTGTTGTTTGTGGCAGAGGTATGTTACAAACAATTCCAAGTGGAACTTAATGTTCTTCTCAATACTCTAGGCTTACCAAACATATGTGAACACTACTACGAGGTTCACACCTTTCCAATTCATTCATGTAGTGGAAGAAATTATCCCTATTGAATGTGAAATCCCTTCACTCAATATAGAAATTGAACTCCTTCCTGACATTGTTTCCTTAGAGGAGCACCTCATTCACCTATAACAACTCCACGAGCAACGTAGAGATGCAACCATGGCGAATAAAACACATAAAAAAATATCTCAAGGCCCAATACAACAATTATATCTACCCTCAAGTCTTCTTCGAATGATATTTGGTCCTAGTCTATGATCAAGACAAAGATGCATTGGGGGAAGGAAATTTTAACCCCATGTGGTGCAGTCCTTACATTGTGAGGCATGTTCTTCGTAAAGGAAATTATGATATTGAATATTATGAAGGGAATGTGATGGATGATCCCCACAATGAAGTGTTGAAATATTGTAACTGCAAAGAGTGTTCTATTATTATTGATGTATTATTCATTAGATCAATCCCCTTTTGCAGATTGATCATGTCAGGTATTGTAAATGACCAAATCCCCTTTTGCGGATTGGTAAAACCCTAATTGTAATAGGCAGAATGAGAAGTTGGCCCCAGATTAATTAAAGGTGGCTATAACCACCTAGAATGAGAAGTCGGCCCTGCCAGTGAAAAGACACTTCCGTTCACATCTACTAGATTGTATAAATAAGAGAGGATAGCACCTCATTTGGACACACACTCACTTGTTCATCAAAGCGCAAGTTTGGAGCTACAATTGGAGAAGAAGAAAGAGAGCGAGAGAGAGGCGCATTCTTGAAGAGAACTTTTTGTATTGTTTGAGTTATCTCTTTTCATTGTATTGGCTATCTATATTAAGGAAGTTTTTGTTGGGTTTTCTCCCCCATGAGGGTTTCCCAGGATAAATGATGTGTCTCTTGTGATTGTGTATTTCTCAGTGATCCTATATATGCTATGGTTATCTAGTTAATTGAAAAGAAACCTAATAATAGCTTAAACCTTAACATGGTATCAGAGCTAAGCTGAAGAGAGCATCTTTCACAAGAAAAAGAGAAAAACGTCATTGTTGTCGTACATGCAAATTAGGGATTTTTTGAAGAAAAAGAATTTTAGCCCCAAAACCATCTAGAAAAGTGTGCCCTTCCTCAAGGATCACTTGGGCATCCTCAGCACAACTTTTCAGTGGCTAGATCTCCCAGAAAGTGAAACCCTAGTTTTCACAAAGTACCAGAAGTACCAGAAAACTAGAAGTACCAGAGTACCATAAGTACCAAAGTACCAAAAGTACCAGAAAACCATAAGAACCAGTCCATAAATCTGTTGATTAAGTTTGAAGGGGTAAAAGTCAGATTTTCTGAAATCTAACCACACCGGGCTACTCACCTTAGCCAAACGCACCTCCTGGTAAGTTCAGAATTCAATTTTGAGCATTTTCATTTTTTGGTCATTTTCCTAGCTCCAGGTAAAAGATGTCTGCAAGCACTAAGCTTGTTGACAAGATAGAAGACATGGAAAACTTTCGTGTCTGGAAGTATAGGATTGGACTCATTCTTGAAGAGAATGACCTAGCAAGATTCGTCAAAGAAGAAGTACCAGAACCCGTCGATGCTGTAGATAAAGAAAAACACCAAAAGGACATAATTAGGGCCAAAAGAATCATCATGGATTCCATCAAAGATCACTTTATTCCTCAAGTGTCTTCAAAGAAGACTCCAAAAGAAATGTTTGAGGCCTTAACCAATTTATATGAAGGAAAGAACATGAATCGAAAGATGAATCTAAGAACTCAACTTAAGAATAGAAGGATGCAGAAAGGAGAATCGATCTAGGAATATTTCTCCAAAATATATCAATTCAAAGAACAACTATAAGCAATTGGAGATACTATAGATGAATACGAACTCATAATGATGACCCTTAATGGTCTCACAAGACCATGGAATGCATTCATCCAAACTGTTTGTGTCAGAACAGAGAACTAAAATTTGACAGTCTTTGGGAAGAATGTATTCAAGAAGAATCAAGAGTAGCTAACCGAGAACCTTTACTATCAAGAGACGAAGATCAAGCCCTAGCTACTCATACTAAAGGAGGAAGAAATAATTCTTAATTACAGAAAGAAAATCATAAAGAGTCTCACCCCCCCAAAAAAATTCATACATAAAGAATCTCAACCAAAGAGATTTCAGAAGAAAGGAAAAAGAAAAGAAAGAGACTTCTCATCTTATCAATGCTACCATTGTGACAAGGTGGGACATATTGCAAGACATTTTCCAGCTAGACGAGAAGAATACAAGAGGAAAAATAAGATGCATCGTGCCCATGTTGTTGAATATGAAGAGCCACCCAAAAAGATGATAAGAGAACGAATTGAAGACTATGTCTTAATCTCGGCCCTCTCAAGATCAGTATCACCTGGAGAGGACACTTGGCTCATTGATAGTGGTGCTTCCAAGCACATGAAAAGTCAAAGAGATATTCTCTGTTGCCTTTCAGAAAAGAATTTTTCTCAGAAAGTTACACTTGGAGATGATTATCAATACCCTATCAAGGGAGTAGGAGAATCAAACTACAAGCTTAACTCATAGACTCCAATGAAGATGAAGGATGTACTCTATGTACCAGGGTTGACAAAGAACCTACTCTCCATATCAGCTTTAGAAAAGAAAGGCTTCAGAGTTGCCTTTATAGATGGAGAAGTTCTTATGTGGGCTAAAGGAAAAACCACGAAAGAAGAAATCGTTATTGGAAAATAAGAAGGTGGATTGTATAAGCTAAAGGGTCACTCAAAAGCAACCATGACCCATGCCATTGAGAATCCATGTGAACTTTGGCATAGAATATTATCGCACATCAACAAAAAAGAATTAATGTATGTATGCAAGCTAGTCACAAGTCTACCGGAACTCAAGGTTGACCACGAAGGTGTGTGCAATGGATTTGCACAAGGGAAGAACATCAAGAACCATTTTCCGAAGAGAGACAGTAAAGCAGAAGGAGTCTTAGAACTCCTTCACTCAGATCTGTGTGGCCCAATGCCATCATCCTCCATCAATGGGTATGTATACTATGTATCTTTTATTGATGATTATTCTCATAAAACATGGGTTTACCTTTCGAAATCAAAAGCTGAAGTGTTCAGTAAATTCAAGGAATTCAAAGACTTGATAGAGAATCTTTTTGAAAAAAAGATCAAGATACTCAGGTCAAATAATGGAGGAGAATACACCTCAAAAGAGTTTGTAAACTATTTCAAATATGTCGGGATCAAGAGGGAGCTCACCACTCCCTACAATTCTCAACAAAACGGTGTAGTAGAAAGAAAGAACAGAATTATAATGGAAGCAGTGAAGACCATGATCCATGATCAAGATCTTCCAATGTGCTTATGGGCAGAAGAAGCAAAAACAACAGTATATGTACAAAACCGATTGTCCCATAGTGCACTTGGGTTCAAGACCCCAGAAGAGATGTTCTCCAGAAAGAAGCCAGAATTAAGCCATCTCAAAATATTTGGCTGCCCAGTGTTTGTACATATTCCAAAAGAAAAGAGAAACAAGTTGGACCCTTCAGGAAAGAAGGGATTTTTTGTTGGATATTCTAAGCTCTCCAAGGCCTTCATAGTTTATATACCAGGTCACCATCATATTGAGATCAGCAGGGATGTGACCTTTGATGAAGATGCAACACTCAAGAAATCAAGAAGATGCCAACTTGAAGAAGTACATGAAGAGAAACCTGTAGCTCCCAGAGTTACAGAACCAGTGAGGGAAGTCGTAGCTTCCCCTGATGAGGAAATTCTAGAAGATCATGACATAGTAGAATTTCAAGAACCTCCCCAGATGACGATATCCCACAAGAGAAAGCCATCTTGGGCAAGGGAACTCATTCAAGATGGAGAAAAGTATGGTGTCCTTGAAGGAACCACGAGACAAGTGAAGATACCTAAGCCATTCTCCAGTTATATGGCTTTGATGTGTGATCTCTTAGAGAAGGAGCCTACCTGCTTTGAAGAAGCCATTCATAAGAAAGAATGGGCAGATGCCATGACAAAAGAATACCAATCCATTATAAAGAATGATGTATGGGAAATAGTTTTGAGACCGAAGAGCAAGGATGTGGTATCTTCCAAATGACTTTTCAAAATAAAACATGATGTTGATGGAAGTATTGAGAAGTATAAAGCAAGGTTTGTCACTCGTGGATTTTCTCAAAAAGGAAGGCATTGACTATGAAGAGACATTTGCTCCTATATCTAGATACACTTCTATCAAAACCATCATATCCCTTGTAGCTAAGATGAAGTGGAAGTTACACTAGATGGACGTAAAGACAACTTTCATAAATGGTTTCATTGAAGAAGAAGTGTATATAGAACAACGTCAAGGATTTGAATTTGAAGACATGATGACTCATGTCTACAAGCTAAAGAAGGCTCTGTGCAGATTAAAACAAGCTCCTAGAGCTTGGTATGGAAGGATAGACAGTTTTCTAACGAGCTTGGGCTTTACCAAGAGTAAATTTGATACTAACCTCTACTTCAAAGTTATGTGATGATGTGCTAGCTTAATTGTTGTGATGATGTGCCAGCTTAATTGTTGTGATGATGTGCTAGCTTAATTGTTGTGATGATGTTCCATCTTAACTACTGTGATGATGTGCCAGCTTAATTGTTGTGATGATGTGCCATCCTCATGCTGTGATGATGTGCCAACCTCGTGTTGTGATGATGTGACAAGCCTCGTGTTGTGATGATGATGTATTAGTTTTTATACTAATCCATGTTGATGCAAATGATGATACCATTCCATCTCTTTGTTGAGAATGATGATATTGATGATGAGAAAAACTTCCGATCATTTATAGATATTCCAGTCAATGCTCCAAGATGTTGTTGATGATTTTGTCCTCTCTCTTGCCTGATGCTATTATAGAATACCCTTCTTTTTAAGGGGAAGTGTTGAAATATTGTAATTGCAAAGAGTATTCTATTATTATTGATGTATTATTCATTAGATTAATCCCCTTTTGCGGATTGATCATGTCGGGTATTGTAAATGACCAAATATCGTTTTGCGGATTGATCAAACCCTAATTGTAATAGGCAGAATGAGAAGTCGGCCCCCATATTAATTAAAGGTGGTTATAACCACCCAGAATGAGAAGTCGACCCTACCAGTGAAAAGACACTTATGTTCACACCTGCCAAATTGTATAAATAAGAGAGGCTAACGCCTCATTTGGACACACACTCATTTGTTCATCAAAGCGCAAGTTTGGAGTTGCAGTTGGAGAAGAAGAAAGAGAGAGAGAGGCACATTCTTGGAGAGGACTTTCTATATTGTTTGAGTTATCTCTTGGCATTGTATTGGCTATCTATATTAAGGAAGCTTTTGTTGGGTTTTCTCCCCCATGAGGGTTTCCCAAGATAAATGATGTGTCTCTTGTGATTGTGTATTTCTCAGTGATCCTGTCTATGCTATGGTTATCTAGTGAATTGAAAATAAAACTAATAATAGCTTAAACCTTAACATGAAGTCTTCCTTAAGAAGTATTATGCTTAGGAAGCAATGCATGAGCATCCCCCCTTATAATTATTGTACTTTAGTAGTTTTAGATTTAGTTCTCTTTACTTTCCCTATTTTCAGTTTTTTCTTATCATGTTTTGTGTTTGGTTGACAGGTGTCATCAAATACACCCATCTTTGTGGAATTCATAGATGGTGCTAGTTGTCACACCCAGAACCTTTCTTCTACCACTTGGGTGATTTATTCTCCCATTGCCCAACTCATGGCATTAGGAGGTGTTTGTCTCGGTCCAATGACCAACAATGTGGCCAAGTATAGTTCCATAATTGAACTACTTTTGGAAACCATTTTTCATGGAATTCAATGTCTAGTAGTTCACCTAGACTCATAGTTAGAGGTGTCACGATTGAATGGAAAACAAAGGGTCTGCAATCCTACACTTCTCCATAAATTCTTGTCGATGCAACTTCTCAAAAGGTATTTTGATTTTATTACTTACGTTCATGTTTCAAGAAGTTCCAATTATTTATCCGATGCATTGGCTTACTATGTATTAGATTGGAATTTTTCATGTTAATCAAAATCAAAACATGCATGTACATATCATGGAAAGAAAGAATCATCATTGAAAATATAAGTAAAGATGAAAATTCTATATATATTATATTATAATGTCATCAAGTACAAAATGTGGAGTATGGTTTACAAAATCAAGAAATTTATCCCTTGATCATACATATGTTTGGTTAATAGAAAATATGTTCTAATACATCTAGGCCTTGGTCCTTGTTTTAGCATAGATATCATGATAGAAAACTATGGCATTAGCCACCCATTGGAAAAGTCGCACACAAGCTCGTGGTACTCAAACATCCTCGAGAAGATCCTCCATCTATTACATAGGCACCAAGTGGGTCAAAACCTCTAGGTTCCTCTGAACTAACCATAAAATCCTCTCAGAATATTCCCCACGTTGGTCCTCACCTCTACCCTTGACCTTATTCCATGGATATCCCTCTAGTCACACCAACCCAACATTTATCTCATCATGATATTTTGTTAGTCATACTTCACACCAAAAATATTTGCTTTTTGCTTTTTCATAAATGAAAAATGATAAAAATCAAATAACTTTAAATTGTTATGAAAATGATACAAATCAAATAAATTTAAATTGTTAAGAAAAAAGAGATTTCACTTAACGATGTCACCCCATGTAGCATCTAGACGCAACACCAGCTATGGATATCTCCTAAAGTCCAATTCAACTTAAGGGTAATTATATATTCCAATGACTTGGTGAGACCACCAATCGAAGAATTCATCATCGGAAGCATTAGTGACGCACCTGCCTCCAAGTCTTTGCATCAAATCTACCCACCAAAGCATCCTGGAATCTTGTATACTAGGTGGGGAGAGTGGAATATGAGGATGCAATGATGAAACTCATTCCAAGAAGAAAGAGCACAATATGTTGAAATACCAAGGTTCTTTTAACACCCCATTTTGCAGTCTTTCAATTGGGCCTTCATGTTTGTTAAAAACCATATGCACTAATCAAACAAAGTAGGATGCAAGAACTCCACCCCATAGTCATCTGTGGGTGTGAGTCTTGATGCAATTTTTTGGAACTAAATACTCTTTCTATCATAAGAAAGATTATCTTCATACTTAAGTCTTATATATTATTTATTGAGACTTGGGAGCCCACCTTTTAGGCTCCTCAAAGAAATAAGTGTTGATATACTCATGTATGGTTATAAATCTGTGATGAGTGCTTCATGTTGGGATAAATCTGTGATGAAGTACACATCTTCCACCTCAATATTGAGGGGTTCATCGTTAATGATTAAGGCCTCATGATTTGGTTCCTAGTATCCAATTAGTGTTTGTAATAATTATATTTTGTGCACACAGATTTGGAATGGTGAAAAAATTGAGTAAGGTGCATTGACAAATGGAATTCATGGCCTCCATATATCCAATGACATGATGATAAACATATTCATTCTCTCTCCCTCCAAACAATAGTTGTATGCATTTGCAAGAAGAAATTTGGCATGCTATAATCATTTTTAGCACTTTTAGGGGGTACATGCATCTTTCTTTGAGAATAGGTGCAAGTACACATGTCTTTCCTCAAGTGAAGGTGCATGTAAGGCCTTCTACACGTGCCCCACATGAAGGGAAAGTGCATATGCACAATCCTTCAATTAAAAATCCC
>JZKD02S1670312.1:34383-47655 GCA_000966675.3 Picea glauca
TCCAAAACATTCTATCCATACTAGTGGGTATGCGAACTCAGATAATATTTTGTTAAAATAATATCGTAAGAAATTTCATATAAGGGTAACACTAATCGGAAGAGAAACCAATAAAAGAAATTAAAATATAAATTTATGTATCATATCCTTCAATCATACTATGGAAATGCTTTTACAAAATCCAGAGATCCATGTTCTTCAGCTAAAATTTCAGATTACTAAAATAAATTGCCTCGAATTCTTCAGCAAATTTACGGAAAGCTAATCAAATTATGTAGATGATTTCAGCGAAAATACGATTTGCTAATTCAACGGAACAGAACTGAGAACCACATCCGTTCTCACTAAAATTTAATCCTAGATAATTTTCAAAGAAATTTTAACAATAAAATTACGATTATGCTGATATAGACCATTGTATCAATATTAAAATATAGCTTATAAAATTTCAATCAGCAGACATATTTGAATAAGTTCCTAATTGACAATAAATAATTTACAATTGAATATCAAAAGCTTAGACTTAAAGTTTAGATATATAGAAATTTCAATACACATGAAAATTCACCAACAAAGTTGTAGGTTCCATCCACAACGAGTAACAAAATTTATTCTAATCTACATTTGGAAACACTGGAAAATTTTTACAACAAAAATTCTACTAAACAATACAATAACTAATTGTTAAATATTGTAACCAAGAAGAATTATTTTTGTTAATGATATTCAACTTGAAGAGAAGTTGAGCACATCCTCCTTGTGCTTCCGCTTGCTAATTCAAGGAATTCACCGGTACCCGCAAAGGGGTCACACATAGAATCACAGACCAAATTAGCTCAAGATTTCCCTCACAAGGAGATTCTTCCACCTCTTGCACAAGCTTAGTCAATAGAAATTTCAACAACATTTCATTCATCTAGCAATAGGGTAATTTCTCTCTTCCTGACCATTCATTATATAAGAAAATTCACCTTGACACATGTCATCTCATGCACAATTACCTAATTTTTAATAATTAAATTAAATATTATTCACATAACACATGTCACACTCTCCTCAAGTTGCACATGTTAAATCCCTTTTTAATTTAAATAATTAGGCATTTTCTCTCAAACCCACAATTAGTTCCTAAATTTCCTTCCTAATATTCTCTCAGTGTCCTCAATTCTTGTATTATTATGTCCCCTAACTAAATTTCAGTTGGAGTTTGATTAGGACTCTTCTCTTAGTTAGGCTTTAGAGTTTTAATTAACTTATGAGACTACTCTATGTTAACAACTCATTCTCTCATGAAATGATCTCTTTTTAATTAAAAATTATTTGTATTAATAACATGCACACATATCTTAATTTATTCTCCTCTCTCTAGATTATAAGTAGTCTAATCTCCCTTAACCCATTTATAATTTTATTTAGTCCAAACATCTAGACTTAGGCTCTTTGTTAGGTTTTTCTAGTTTATAATTTAATAATACATTGTATACTCTTTTCTAACAAAGTCTAAGCATTCATTTAATTTTCTAAGGTCTTCTAGATTGTTTATATTGACTCAAAATTTGTTTATGTGACGTGCCCTTCAAGACGCACTTCCATGCTCCAAGGGTGCCACTTGACATTAACTAGTTTGGAAGTTTGTCAGACGCTTGGAGTCAACACTCCTTAGTCGACCTTGTGTGAGACTAAGGGATTTCTTGAGGAATAAGGAATATGCCTTATTGCGTGCCCCTCAGAAATCCTCGTGAGCGACTATCTCAGTCTGCACTCACAGAATCATGAACCTCTCGGAACAAGGTAGTCATTAACCTTCAGTTCAGGTCACGACGGCAATGTTACTAGGCTGTGACAAGGATGTTTCCACACCTCTCCCTCATCTATTTGGTATCTTTGTATGACCCATTTACTCCATATGTGAGTCGGATTAGAAAGCGTCACCATTCTTGCATCCACTGACAAAGATAATGTCAATAATCCATATACATGAAATCCATACTAAATCGAAAACAAATTTATGGTTTTCGATTGGATCTAGGGTTTGAGGTTTGTTGCAGGTTTTAGGGTTCAGTGATGAGAAGAATGGTAGTCAAAGGAGGAGGGAGAAGGAATCCCTCCTACAAACAAGTGGTGGTGGACAGAGGGAAAGGCCCACGTAGAGGAGGCTTTAAGACCTCACTGTCAGGTACCTCCTCGGGATCGTTGTTAAAACAACAAAGCAATGAAAACCACGAGAAACAAGATAGAATAGGGGAGGAGAATAAAGAATCATGAGGCAAGACGCATGAGCCCTCAAATCCAACTGGGGGGGAGGGAGAACTCCATGAAAACCAAAGATGACATTGATCCCAAAAGTGATTCTAGAAGACCCGCAGATGCAAGAATATAGGGACCAAATGAAGATGCATTCCTTGATCTGCAAATTTATGGGGTTATGGACCATCGAAAAAATACTGCGTAGGTGGACCAAACATCATTGGAAACCAAACGAAGAGGTGGATCTACACCTAGGATCAAAAGGCTTGTTTACAACAGTATTCATAAATCTAGAAGACAGAGATAAGGTGTTTGAAGGAGGTCCTTATTTCCATGCCTCAGTTGGACCATATATGAGATGATGGAAGGAGAATTTCTCCTCGGAGAAGGAGACCTTTAAATGTGTTCTAGTTTGGCTCATGCTTTACTCCCTACCACTGGACTACTGGATCTCGTCCACCCTTGAAGCAATAGGAAATAAACTAGGAAAATTTGTCAAGGCATCATATGTGACTTTAAAAGGGAAGTACACCTCATTCGTAAGAATTTGTATAGAGATGGATGTTTTGGGGGCACTACCAAAAGAAATGTGTCTGGAATTCATAGACGAGGAATGGATCCAAAGAATATATTATGAAAAAATTCCTTTTAGATGCAGAAGATGTCATGAACACGGTCACCTAATCAGGGAATGTCCATTAATTAGAAACATGGAACAAGAAAAAACAAAACAAAACTAGGATGAGGAAGGCTTTGTTCGGCCAAATTATAAAGTCAAAGGAAACTGAAGACAAAACAAACCCCCCGCAAATAGTCACCCAGAAACACAAAATAGCTTCGAAGGTATGGGAAATCAAACCCAGGTCGGAGAAACAGGGCAGGACAAGCAAGGGGAAAGAGAGAAAGAAGAGAAGAAGACCAATAAAACAATGGAGCAACAAAACCTTCAGGAAACCGCCGACAACAACAAATATTCCATTAGCGAAGGTAACCGAGACCCAAATACCCCAATTCATGAGGTGGATGGAGACTCTGAAATGACACCGAGTGAGGTTGGAACTGAGGACCCCGATCTCAGAGACATCGTCAAAAGGGAATGGATAGACCTCCAGAATATATTAGAGAAGTGGAAAAAACAAGGGATGGATAACATATCTTCATAACAACTAGATCGCATTCAATACCTCTTCCTGATGAGGGAGGAAGCAAAAGAAAGAGGAATCAAATGAATGCATGGAGAAATAGGGACCCTGGGTATCAAGGCAGGAGACGGTGAACAACAACACTCTCCAAAGAAAGCAAAGAGGAAGAAGGGGAGGAAATCCAACAGTGTAGCCTTGCAGGAACTAGGAGCACTTCTGATTAACTCAGGTAAGATCAAAAAATTGTTCCCTACCTCCCCCCCCCCCAAATGTTTAAATGAAGGTTATCACTTGGAATATAAGAGGCCTAAACAGCCCCAGGAAACAGAGAATTCTAAAAAATAAACTCAAATAAGAAAAACCAGACATTTGTTTTATTCAGGAAACCAAATGTACCTCAGAAAAGATGGTACATATAAGTAAGGCAAATTGGAATATCTATAATATTTTGGATATAGATAGTCAAAATGTTGCTAGAGGCATCCTCACCCTTTGGAACCCACAAAAGGTGGAACTTCTCTCGGCAGAAGCTACTAAGAATTATTTGTCAATGATCATGCAAGTTATAGGGAGTCCAGAGAAGGTTATGTGATCTAATAGTTATGGCCCTCAACTACTAGAAGATAAAAAATAAAAAATAAAGATTTTAGACCTAGAAAACCTAAGGGATCAAAATCAGAACCCTCACTAGATTTTAGCAGGTGATTTCAATATAATAACCACTTTGGATGAAAAGAAAGGAGTTATTAGAAGACTGGATAGAGATGCATAGGTTTTCTCATCCTTCATAGAAAAAACCAAGCTAGTTGATATCAAAACTAGTAATGGTCAGTTCACGTGGAACAACAAAAGAATCCTACACCAACAAATAACATCGAGATTAGAAAAGTTCTTAATCTCAGAATCAATAGTCATGCAAGGTATAATAATGGAAGGCAACATTCTTCCTTGGGGGGGCTCGGACCACTGGCTTGATCTATTGGAGGAAAACTTCCAAGTAACCCCAAAAAATAGACCGTTCTGGTTCGAATGTTTCTGGATCAAGCACCCAACTTTCAAGGAGAACATCAAGAGTTGTTGGAAAGAGAGCATCCAAGAACAAGGAACAAAAATGTTTAAACTTCAGAGAAGGATAAAATACATAAAAGAAAAACTCAAGCAATGGAATAAAGAAGTCTTCGGGAATATTGATCAGGCTCAAAAAGATCTAGAAGATAAAATTGGTCGGCTCCAAGAACAGTGTATCCAAGAAGGCTATAATGAGGAGAGGAAAAAAGAGGAGAACCAATTGAGTTAGAAGTGGGAGACAAGATGTAAACAAGAGGAGATCCTATGGAGATAGAAGTCCAGAGTGTGGTGGTTAAAGGAAGGAGAAAAGAATACAAAGTTCTTCCACAGGTCGAATTTAGTGAGAAGAACTCATAATAAAATCTTGAATATCCATGACCAGGAAGGGATAGAGAGAGAGTCCCACTTGGACATTGAAAATACTCTAGTTAATCATTTTCAGAATATAGTGAGAGAACCCAACTTGTAAAGAACTAAATCAATCCATAGGATCTTAAGGCATATCCCCAGAGTGGTTACAAAAGATCATAACTTGAATCTAAATAAACCTATTTCTCCTGAAGAAGTCGACCAAGTGATCCAAGAGATGCCAAATGGAAAGGCCTCAGGCCCAGATGGTTTTACTGTGGACTTCTTCAAAGCTTTTTGGGATGTGGTTAAATATGATATTTATGGCATAGTGGAAGACTCAAGACGCTCGGCCTCAATTCTGAAAGACCTGAACTCCACTATGATTACCTTGATACCCAAAGAAAATGAGGCGAGGACTCCAGACAAGCTCAAACCGATCACCCTTTTCAATGTGGTGTACAAGATTATATCAAAAGTTATCGCTAATAGACTGAAGCCCCTACACCCCATTCTAATTTCAAAGGAATAGTGAGGCTTTGTAGAGGGAAGGAAAATAATGGATAACATCATTCTAGCCCATGAAATAATTCATACTTTGAAAAGTAGGAATGATAATTCAACGCAAATTTGCCAAAGCATATGAAAAACTAAGTTGGAACTATATGGAAAAAGCATTGGAAGCCTTTGGCTTTGACAAGCACTGGATCAATTGGGTAATGAGCCTGGTGTCCATGACTAGTTTCTCATTATTGGTCAATGGAGCCCCAGCAAAACCATTTTACCCTTCCAGGGGCCTCAGACAAGGAGATTCGTTGTCACCCTTCTTGTTTATCATTATGATGGAATGGTTAAGTAGAACCATAAAATATGCAACGGAAGAAGGAACTATAAAAGGACTCAGACTATATGAAGAGTTCCCTACAACAACTCATCAACAGTTTGTGGATGACACAATGATGCACAGAATTCCCACTATCAAGGAAGCTAGAGCCTACAAGAAGATCCTAGTTGATTTCGGAGAAGCCTCAAGGACAGAAATAAACCACTCAAAATCTATGATTTACTTCTTGAACACCAATATTGGTGTCCAAAGGAATCTCTCCAACATCATGGGGTTTGAGAGGAAAACCCTACCCACTAGATATTTGGGTGTGCCCCTAACAAACAAGGAAAGTAAATACACTACTTGGAAAGGGATCCTCACCAAGATGCGAGAGAGAGTAAAAAGATGGACCTACAGAACCCTTAATTTAGTTGGTCATTTAATTCTAACAAAGGCAATATTACAAGCGATCCCAGCATATTTAATGTCAGTCTTCCCTGCCCCAAAAGGTATTTTACATAAAATCAGAACAATCCAAAGAAATTTCTTATGGAGAGGCGCAAAGGATAAAAATAAATGGGCCCTAGCGGCTTGGGATAAACTGTGTTGGCCAAAGAGTAAAGGGGATATTGGTCTACAAGACCCACAAGTAACAAATGAAGCTTACGGAGCAAAACTATTGGAGATGGGTTAAAGACAGCTCAACATCGTGGGATAGCCTATGGAAAGAAAAATATGCTCCATGTATCAATCCTCAGGAGCTAATCAGGTTCACAGGAACAGGATAAGGATCGGCCATCTGGACCTTAGCTTGGAGGAATAAAAAGTGGATCCAGAATCACATTTTCTGGGAAATCAGGAATGGAAAAACAATGAGATTTTGGGAAGATCCATGGCAGCAAGAACCCAAGATGGAAAACCAAGAAAGGGATAGGATAAAATAAGAAATGTTGGGGAAAGGTAAAGTAAGAGTTTGTCAGTACTGGAAACAAAGGGAGGAGATATCAAAATGGCGAGTATAGGACAATTTCCAAAATAAAGACAGCACTCAGGACGCGCAACTGGTCAAACAGATAGAGGAGGAGGTGGGTAAAAGGAAGATTTGGTTCTTGGAGGAGGAATACAACCGATATGGGGGAGGACAGATGGTGGATAATTCTCTTTGAAAGACCCCAGATACTATATAGCAAGCCAAGCCCAGAGATACATGGAACCTCATTGGGAATGACTTTGGATTTACCCTCAATGGACAAAGATAAAAAAATTTAAATGGTTGGTTTTACATAAGAAAATATTGACCTAGGAAAACCTTATAAAACGAGGCTTCCACATACCCTCAAGATGTCATCTCTACGAAGGCCTAGAGGAAACAACAGACCACCTTCTGGATGAGTGCACCTACGCAACCAAGATTTGGGATTGGGTAGCTATGGGATTTTTCCAAACAGATAGGGTATCGAGAGATATTAGAGCTACTTTAAAGAATTGGAAGGCACTCTACAATGAAAATGAAGTGGTTAACCTATGTTGGGGATTAATTTTCGGAATGGTCATCTGGGAAATATGGAAAGAAAGAAACATGAGGCTCTTTAGGAACAAAATTTACCCTATCTCTAAGATCGTGGATACTATCAAAACACAATTAAGGGAGACAGTGCAGAGCAGGAACTTTATGTGCCAAAAAAACACGACGTATCCCCACGACCTTCGAATCCTTCTCTGGTTACATTTGAAAGAATGGAGCCTTAACTTACCTGCCCCTCATTTCCCACATATTCTCAGTGATGTTAAGGCCTGGTCCCCACCTCAAATAAGCTTCTTGAAATTGAATTTCGATGACGCATCCAAAGGCAACCCCGAAAAGTCCAGAGCGGGGGGGAGTGTTTAGAGATAGCAGTGGGAATATTATCCACCTATATGCAACTAGCATTGGTAGAACCACAAACAATGCAGCTGAGTTCGGAGCTTTGCAACAGGGTCTAGATATTATGATTAGAGAAGGCCTAACAAGTGTCATAGTCGAGGGAGACTTGGCTCTGGTGATCAACACAGCAAAAAAACTTCAGTGTGGAACCAACATTGGAAAGGTGATAAAACATTGGTGTCTGGCACAAACTCTACAAAGAATTTTGAAGCACTTACAAACCATTGTCATGATAGAATTTAGACGGATACGAAGATCAACAAATGCACTGGTGGACAGATTATCAAATGCGGGAGCGATTCAGGGGGACGGTATGCTGGACGAGACGTGGATTGGAATGTCGAGGTGTCAAATCAGATCATATTGTGAACACTTGGTGAATCTAGATCATAGTGGCAACTTTAGGAATGATAGTCACATTGGGGCTTACACAGGGCAGTCGGACCCAGTGTGGGACCCAGGCGGAGAATGAGTATCCTAACACTTGGCCCTCAGATCTCATGATGAGAGTAACCAGGATTGAGAAGGGAAGGAAGGTGGATGTACAAACCAATAACATGGGTATAGAGGCCAGATTAGAAGATAGACCAGGAAGTATTAATGGCAATCATGAGTAGAGAAGGACAGGAGCAATGCAGGATAACACTACGTGGATCTCGACCCCTAGGACAAGGTAGGAATATAGAAAGACAAGTTGCAGATATGGCAGGAAAGGTTACGATGATTTGAGGGCTAAGGGGATCATAATGGAAAGAAATGCCTCGTTGGTGCATCATTGTGATCGTATCCTCCACCTCATGGAATGATCAGTAGGAGGTACAGGTACCCAAGGGAGAAATCACTATAACCAGAGTAACCACGAACAGGCCCACAACTTGCTTCGTTTACCCCCCCATAATCGTGACAGTTCCAATATTAGCTTGGATCAAGGGAAGGGCAGAGAGGGGATCAAAAAGAGAGGTAGTAGTAAAATACAAAACAAGAACAAGGTCATGGCACGATTGAAACACACCTTGAGGAAAGGTAAACCCCTCGGTGAGGGTAAACCAGAAAGCTCGAGGAAACTTACAAGGATTGAGAATGTTGCAAGGGAAGCAGTGAGAATGTACCATACCTCAGTCCTACGGAAAGGGAAAGAAGCGATAGAAAGTTGGGAAGAGGAGATAAAAGTGGAGAGAGGCAACAAGGAGATGGATAAAATAACCTAGGAAGTAGACTAGATTAGAGACATGGGGGTCACCTGCACCAGGGAGACACTATTCCACATAAATTTGGAGATGTTGTGGGTCACTAAAACACTAATTGGAAAGGTGAAGGCGGATAGAGATGAAACCCACAAGGAGGAACAACTGGAGATGAAGTCCTTTCTAGAAGAAATACAACACCGAGTGAGCGGGTTGGAGACCATGTTCAAAATTTTGGTGGACATAGAAAAAAACCAACAGAGTAAACTGGAGAGGCTCGTCGCCCATTTCCACTTGTTCCTGAGGTTTTTCCATCATTTGTACATAACACCAATAGACGACAAATATATGCAAGACCGGTACTACCTCCCCCAAAGAGGATAGAAAATATCAAGCATGCGGAACGATGGAACATCCCTAGGTTCTCTAGCTATGAATTCTTACCAGTTTTCTTATTTTTCCCAAGTACAAGCAACTAAGCTAGGAGTTAGTAGGAAGGATGACAGGTTGTAACTAGTTTTGTTAGTCTTGTTTTGTAGTAATTGTTAGTCTTTTGGAAACAACAATAAAACTTGGATTGGATAGGGCTGGTCTGGTTTCCTTTTTGGTAGACCAATATCCCAACCTTATAGTCTCTAGTCCAGGAAAAGTTAGTATGGTGTTTAGTTCTTCTGGTTTCCTCTTGGCAAAATAGAAACACCCCCTTTTTTGTACATTATTCACAGAAGTAATATAGTTTCCTTACTGATTTACAAAAAAAAAAAAATCCATAGTAAATCATCATCAAATATATATGCATATAAATCAAGTACTCAAACCAAAATAAAATTCCACTCCTTGACTCAATATGGAGTCCAAGGAAGTTTATTGATGCCATCAACATCCTCCACCTGTTATGTTTCCTGCACACTAAGGAAACCTCATCATAATACATGTCAATTCTTTATATATCAATATCAATAACATATCAATTTAAATTCTAAATCATATTATGAATGCATAAACCAAATCTAATAATCATAATGTACCATGTTTTTAAATTGGATCTCTTGCTCGTAAGTGTCCTCAAATAATAAGTCAATGTATAAATGTGATCAATGAAACTAGATGTTACACAAATCAACACAACATATAAGAACACTTATAAAAATGTGCAACTTGTTGCAAAGGACGGACGTTCCTACCAACCGTAGACTTGTTGTTCCAATTCTCAATAGCAAGTCACCCCCAAGTTGGGGCTATGAATCCACAAGATACTGTGGTCCATAAGGTTTTCTGATGTCCCCCTCTCAACAAAAAATTCTCACAACTAATTATATTCCACTAGCTTTCTTCCCCTCAACCTGCAGAACCCAAGGGATGGAATCCCCCTTCACTGCTCATAGTCCCTTAGGCCTTTACACTCTCCTCCAAGCTTCCAGCACAAGTTGGACATGAAAACTACTTGTTGGGACCTTAGGAATTCTACAGCTAAAACACAAATTCTCCTAACAGAAAAATGCATGCTTCCTTTGACGAATTTCAAAAAACATGCTCCTCCCAGGAACACAGCCTCTTTCTCCACAAAATTTCAGCTCCAAATAGCAACCAAACTTTCCCACGACATCTTCCTTCAATTTTCATCACTCGGAACTCCTTTGTTGGACAGAAAACTCCATGCAAAAAATTTTCTCTATGCAAAAACATGAATCTCTAATTAAAGTCTCCTACCTATAAGAATTTCCCCTCTTTCTATTGATTTCTTGACTTGCACTCTTCCCCAAGATGATTGTACTTAACCCCCATGCTCTCAATAACTATGGGATGTGAATATCACACCCACCCTCTTACATGAATTCAATGATTGGGCTCTAGAACATTCAACAACTAATGGAATTTTCATGGTAAGTATAATTTAGAAAGAAATGGTTTGGGTTTAATAAACATGGGTAAGCTCTCCCCCCCCTTGGACTCCTTCCATCTCTTATGGATACTTCACCCCCAACTCTCCTCCCCTGTCCATCTACAGTTGGTGATACATTTTATTCATTATAATCAATTTAAATCATTTACATATTACATTGCTTTGGCTCTCAAACATACATCACATTTACAATATACATCGTTAGTTTAGGGTTTGAAAATGGGGATGTTACATTCCCCTCCCCCTACAAACTGCACTATCCTTAGTGCACATAACCATAAAAATTACACATTGGCATACATATATAAAAAAATTACATCAGAATACTTGATAATTCCACAACTTAATGACTCACGCAGCAATTCCAACCAGCAATTCTCTTTTCCCCTCAACCCATGCATTGGTTGCATAGGAAATCTTAGATTTGTGACTCTAGGAACTCTAGCTGCCAAAATGGAGTTTTCATTTGTTTATGTACAAATGTACATTCAGTTTTCTTCAAAATTTGCGAGTATGTTTCTTTCATGGCTTCCTCATGCTCCCAGGTAGTGTGTTCAGGACCGTAGAAAGTCCATTAAACCTTTACCAAGACGATGGATTTGTTCCTAAGCACTTTGACCTTCCAATCCATAATGCGCACTGGTTCCACCTAGAAATCCCCTTCGTGTTCCACCTAGATCACATTCCAATCAATCACATGATTAGGATCATGTACATACTTTTTTAATAAAGACACATGGAACACGCTATGAATTCTCATGGATGTAGGTAATTTTATCATGAATGCAACTAGCCTTATCTTTTCTAAGATCTCGAAAGGCCCAAAATATATCACAGCCAACTTTAGGAAACTTCCTGATTTTAGGGAGCTTATTTTGGCTTTAACTTTCAAAAACACATGCTCTCCTACTTTTAATTCCCTATGTTTTATTCTTTTATTGGAATATCTCTTCTACCTATCTAGTGCAACTTTCAAACTTTGCATGATCTTTACCATATGTTCTTCCATTTCCCTTAACAGTTCTAGTTCAATCAAAACTTTGTCTGTTGGGTTATCCCAACTTACTGGAGTGTTGCATTTTCTGACATATAATGCTTCAAACGGGCTCATATTCAATGATTCCTAATACCCATTATTGTAATCAAACTCAACTAAATGGATATAGTCCTCCCACCTAGAAGGCTTGTCCATTACATACATTCTTAATATATCTTCAATTATCCGATTAATTCTCTCTATCTACCCATCTGAATCTATGTGATATGTTGTATTGAAGTTTAGATTAGTCCCAAATCCTTTAAACAACCCCTTCCAAAAATTCGAAGTGAACTTGGGATCTCGATCCAACATTATTGCCTTAGACACACCATGTAGCCTAGAAATTTCTCTCATACAAATTTCTGCAATATTGGCTTCCTTATGAGTTACTTTTACATGAATGGAATGTACAACCTTTGTAATAGTGTCCACCACTACCATGATGGAATCATGTTTCCTTGTTGTCCTAGGAAATTTGGTAATGAAATTGATAGTAACAACTTCCCATTTCCATTCAGGAATGGACAATGGTTGTAGCAATCCCACTCGATGTTTGTGTTCAGCATTTACCTTTTGGAATTACATGCATCTAGGAAAATAATCAGTGACATCTTTCTTCATACCAAGCCAAAAATATTGGCCTCTGACAACAAAATAGCTTTTTGGTATCATGGATGTCTTACATATGGCACATTATGCATCTCCTTCAAAACCAAATTTCTCAATTATTGAGAATTAGGAACGTAAACTTTGTTCTATGATAAGAGGATTGCATCCTCTTCTAGCTTGTAATCCTTATATTTATGTTGTATATTATTCTGCCGAAAAATTTATTTAACTTGCACATAATGCTAGTTTGTTGTTACAGCATCTAGAATTATATATTTTAAACATGGCATATACATACTAATGGTTGTAGCATGCATTTGATGCACCCTTATTTTGAGTGCATCAGCCACCTTGTTCTCTTCTCCCTTTATGTTCTTGATGTCAAAGTCATATTCACTGAGAAATTCCAATCGTCTAGTTTGTCTAGCGTTTAGTGTTGGCTATTCAAACAAGTATTTCAAACCACTATGGTCAGTCCTTAATTCAATTTTTTTTCCCATGAGGTAGTGCCTCCACATCCTTAAAGCATGTACTCTAGCTATCAACTCTAAGTCATATGTGGCATAATTTATTTCATGATCCTTCAATTTTCTAGACTCATAATAGATTACATGTCCATTTTGTATAAGGACTCCACTGAGACCTTCCTTGCATGCATCTTTGCACACAAGAAAATACTCATATGGATCTGTAACATTCAAAATAGGTGCACTAGTGAGTAAATCCTTCAAGTGCTGAAAAATTTCTTCGCAGTTGGCATTCCATTCAAACTTTACTCCTTTGTTTCGAAAATATGTTATTGGGTGTGAAATCTTGGAGAATCCCGCAATGAATCTCTTGTAATAACCAGTTAGATCCATAAATGATCTAACCTATTGTTATCCTCATTTTTGGTTATCAAGATGATGACATGATAATGACATGGTGATAGAAGATCTAGCTCTTCTTTAAGATCATTTTCATGAAGAAAGTTACACTTGTC
>JZKD02S1670312.1:47665-139339 GCA_000966675.3 Picea glauca
AATACTTTAGAACTAGGGAAAGAGTAGTATTCTGTCACTGTTTGTTCCAGATCCAGGTGGATCTGGGGAGATCGGTTTGTGTCCGCACTTACGGATTTATCCTAAAACACCTATGAAATGTTTTTCGGCACTGGCCAACTTTGTATTGCTTATATCTTTTATGGATCTACTGCTATGTCATCTTCTAAAACAATGTGACCCAAATAATGGATCAGATTTTTTTATAAAGAGTGTATTTACTCAATTTGGCATACAATCGATGCTCTCTCAGTACTTGTAGCAACATCTTCAAATGTTTCTCATGCTCCTTCTAGAACTTGGAATAGATAAGAATATCATCCATGAATACAATGGCAAACTTATCTAGGAAATCTCTGAACACCCCATTCATCACAGACATAAATGTAATCGATGCATTTGTCTACCCAAAAGGCACCACCACAAATTCATAGTGTCCATGCCTTGTCTAAAAGGTTATTTTTCTTTTGATTCTCACTTGATCATATCCTGACCTCATGTCAATTTTAGAGAATATTTTTGCTCCTTTCAGCTGATCAAAAATATCCTCAATCCTTGGCAAATGATACTTATTCTTGACTATAACCTTGTTCAATTGTCTGAAGTCAATACATAACCTCAATGTCCCATCTTTTTTCTTGACAAAAAGAATTGGGGCACCCCAAGGAGAAACACTTGGGTGTATGTAACCTTTCTTTAACAACTCTTCTAATTTCATTTGCAACTCTTTTAGCTCTGGCGTGCTCATTATGTAGTGATTTTTGGACTCTGAGACAACTCCAGGCATTAAGTCAATAGAGAAATTTATATTCCTCTTTGGTGGAAATCCTGAAAACTCCCCAAACACATCTTCATATTCTTTCAAGACTGGATAATCTTCAAGACTTGGATATGTATCCTTCATTAGCTCTTTTATATGGGCTGCATATATCTGGCACCCTTTTCTGAAACTTCTTTTTAGCTTCAATGTTGAAATATATCGGACAAATTTAGGCCTTAGAATACCTTGCATTGTCCTTGAATTCCCTTCTTCATCAAGACATGTGAAAACCTCATTATAACAATATAAGATAGCATGATGTTTTTCTAGCCAATCCATACCAATCAAGCAATCATAAGACCCAAGCAGTATGATGTTTAAATCAACCTTAGTGTTAATTACATTCATGTTTATAAGACATTCTTTAACAAGCTCATTAATTGTTCTCTTGGTTCCAATAGCTAGTTGAAATAACCAATACTTTTCATGCTTACATTTCTTCAATTTAAATATTTCGACTAGATTTGGATCTATACAGCTATGACTAGCTTCAGAATGAATCGAAATAGAAATGGGATGATTATCAATCTTACCTTCCACTTCAATCATGTGGTATTGATAATATGTTTGTCTATTGTCCAAGGCAGCATAGATCCTTGGCAATATTTTTCCCATGTCCCCTACTATATCCTCTTGTTTGATGTTATGCATAGTCTTCATTTGATCTCCCTAGTGAGGACAATATTTAAACACATGATCTCCTTCACATCCCCAACACTTTATGGGTTGTTGTATTAGCCTCTTTCCCAAGGACTCTATCATTTTCTAATCACCTGGAGATGGCTTCCCTTTTTTATGTGCTTGCGAACTATTATTGATTAAAGGTGGCTTGAATCCTTTCTTCCTTTGATCCATATTTTGCTTCTTATTGTCATCCCAAGCCTTTTGGAAAGATGGCCTTCCTCTAATTTTCTCATACAAATACTTGGCCTTTCTTATGTCTTCTTCTAAATTCCTAGGCTCATCAAATTGAATTTTATCCTTGTAGCAGGACGGAAATTCACTCAAGAACCTCTAAATTTTGACCTTCTCATCTCTAATGAAACTCACATACCTGATAATTTCCAAGAACTTTATCTCATATTCATTCATGGTCATGTTCCCAAGTTTGATTTCAAATAACTCTTGCAGCTTCTTGTCATAATATTGCTCTAACAAGTATTGTTGCTAGAAATATTTCTTGAACTGTCTCCAATAAATTATATTCTCATAAAGGTGTTTAACCTGCTTCATTCGATCCCACCACATAGATGCATTTCCTTGAAGGTGGTAGGCTACAATTTTGGTTTCTACATTTGATGAGTAGTCATGCAACTGGAAATATTTCCCCATTCCCAGCAACCATGCTTTTGGATCTTCTCCTTTCTTGATCTCTCAATCAAATGATGGTGACTTGATCTTCCTCAAATCCCTTTGCAAGCTATCTGATCCATGTTTCCTTCTTTGATGTCTGATAGGATACATACTTGGATTGTTTTCCGATCTTGAACGTGCATATGCTCTTCTGGTCGAGGGCCCTGGGGAATGATGATGTTGATGCTTGCTAGAACTCCTTGACTATCTAAATCCTTCATGGTCATCCCTCCTATCATGAGATCTAGATACTTCTAATTTCCTTGAACTAGCTTCCTTCTTTGTGTCTGAATCTTTGTTGACTTGCTTCTGTAGCACATTCATGATTTTTAGTATCTCATCTTGATATTTAATAATCTTTTCATTGTCGACCCTATAGCTTTGCAATTCTCTTTTCAAGCTTCTCATAGTTAAAGGTTCATGCATGTCTCTTCTTCCATTAGACTTTGTCTTAGCATTTCCCATGTTGAATTGCAGACCTCTGATCTCTTCTCCATGGTTGTAGGAACCTTGAGCACCATCCATATCTCTAGTTCTCATATAGGAATTAAATTCTTATTTCCTATATCTCTAATTCTACAAGAATGTGCATGCAATAATTGTTGTTAGAATTAGGCATATTGCAAAATATTTATTAATTAGATTACAGGTTATTCTTCACATCAATTTGTGAAGAACATAATGCACCAAGTCAAAATGTGATTTCTTAAACACATGTTTCTCTGAAACATCTCCAATGTTTGTATCCATGCCTCATTTTGAGTTCTAAGCAAAAAAGTTACAACATTCACATGTTGCAATTTCCACTTCTTACTACTAAAGAATTATTTTATTAATTTCTGAGAATCTTTTAGTGCCCAATTCAAAATTCTGGGTGGATATATTTATTCTCCTCCTCAATACCTTTCCAATGACTATTTGTTTTCTCAATTATGAGCTCTACACTGAAAGTTATGGTTCAAATAAGTTTTCACTGTTTTTCACAAATTATCTTTGTATGTTACAAGTGTCTTCATTCTCTTCCTACACATTTTTACATACCCAGATCCCAAGTCTAGCTCCATGGTTGTCTTCTATGGTTCACAAATTTTCCATAGACTACTCATGTGCTTCAAACAAACTTCTAAGCAAAGATTTATTCCCTCCAGAAGTAAATCAGTGCCAAAATTTTATATCAATTGTTTCAACTGTAACTTTCTCATACGAGCTCTGTTTTGCACCCAAACTAGCTCGTTAGATAGCTCTCTCTAAGTTCCTTAATTTAAATTGCGGAGACGTAAAGTACCTTGGTACACTTTGATTTTTTGGGTTTTGATTGCCTAAAAACGTCATTTAGGGCCTTAAAATCACCCCACAAGTTCATGACCTTCAAAAACCTGAAAAAAATCATAGAACTTTGATTGTTTTACTGCTATATCAGCCCTTAAATCTGAGTCATCGATCTCAAAATTGGGTGAGATATCAGCCATTGATCATCCTAAATTGTCGACCCCATCATCGACCATCGACCCTTTTCTTTTGGAAACCGATTGCAAAAAATGTATGAACCAGCGTACCCGACCATCAGCCATCGACTGTCAACAATTTTCATTAGCAGATGAAACACTCTCTCATTTTGTTTGACCTGACCATCGGCCATTGCCCATTCATGTTGACTGACGAAAACACTTCTCCAATTCTTCCAACCCAACCATTGGGCATTGGCCCTTTCTTGGCTGACGTGGAAACAGCTAACGTGGCATGACACGTGGATGTTGACGTGCCATAACACATAGACTTTATTATGGCACTCTAGTGACATGGCATGACATGTGGATCATGGAGTGGCATGACACATAGAATCTATCATGGGACTTTGGCTGATGTGGCATGAAATGTGTATGCTGACATTGACTGACACATCATCACCCCCTTTCTTTCATCGTCCATCGTCCATTTCTCTTAAACAAACCGACACCCCGCTGAATCGATTGACACTCGACGATCAACACTTTATCTTTCTCAATCAAAACACTTTGCTAAATCGGTCGACACTAGACTATCGATCACCAGTGGTTTCCATTGGTGACTAAAACACTTCACCAATCAAAACGACTCGACCATCGACCGTTAGCGATTTCCTTTGGCAAACTCTAACACTTAGAAATTTTTTGATCAAATTCCTGACGAATCTGGACGAATTCCAGGGCTTCTAGCACAGCTTCAAAAGGAAAAATACTTGTTGGGACCACATGAATTCTATAGTTGAACCATAAATTCTCCTAGCATCAAAACATGTGCTTCCCTTGATGAATTTCAGACAACACGTTCCTCCCAGGCACGAAGCCTCTTTATCCGCAAAATTTTAGCTCCAAACAACTTCCAAACTTGCCCACGACAACTTCCTTCAATCTTCAGCACTCAAAACTCCTTTATTGGCCAAAAACTCCATGTAAATACTGCTCTCTATGAAAAAATTGTAACATCCAATTCCATTGATCACACCTTCATACCACTAATTTATTCTTTGAGGACACTTGTGAGCAAGTGATCCGATTAAAACATGATACTTTATGATTAGTTGATTTGGTTTATGAGTTAAAAATTATGTCATCATTGAGTATTGAAATTTTGATATGTTATTAATAATAATGTATAAAAGTGACAGGGATTATGATGATATTTCCTGAGTGTGCAGGAAACATGACATGATGAGGATTCATATGGCATTGAAAAAATACCTTGGAATCTGGATTGAGTTAGGGAGTGGACTATTGACTTTGATTATGAGTACTTGATTTTATTATGCATGTGTTATGATGATGATTTCATATATGGGTTCCATGTATAAGAGTTATTAATATTATCTTTGTCAGTGGATGCAGGCATGGTGACGCTTGTTAATCTGACTCACATATGGAGTAAAGGGGTCATAAACAAATATTAGATAGATTAGGGAGAGGTGTGGAAGCGTCTCTATCACAACCTAATAGCACTCCCATCATGACCTGAATTGAAGTTTAACGATTACCTTGTTCCTGAGAGGTTCATGATGTTGTGAGAGAAGACTAAGATAGTCGTTCACAATGATTTTTTAGGGGCATGCAATAAGGCATATTCCTTATTCCGCAATAATCCCTTAGTCTCACATAAGGTTGACAAGTGGAGTATTGACTCCAAGCATCAAACAACTTCCAAACTAAGTCAACATGGTGAGTGACACCCTTGGAGCACGTAGGTGCGTCTTGAAAGACACGTCGTAGGTTAATCTAAAGTGCAAATTAAAAAAATGAAATGTCAAGAAATTAATAAAAATTTAGAACACTTTAAAGGATAAAATGAGTACTTCGAATTTTTTAGAGAAGAGAATACAAATTAAATATTAATTTATAAACCAGAAAACATAACCAAAAATCTATGTCTAGATGTTTGGACTAAATAAAGTTTATAATAATGGGTTTAAAGGAAATTAGACTAAATAAACAGAAGTAAAGAGAGAATAAAATTGTACACATATGCATAAAGTGTGCATGAATATAATAAAAGAAATTTTTAAACTAAAAGAAATTAATTCATGAGAGAATAGGTTGTCAACATAGAATTAGAATCATAAGTAAAACTAGACTCTAAATCCTAAGTAAGAGAAGAGTCATAATCAAACTCCAACTGTAATTTAGTTAGAAGACACAATAAAGGATAAATTGGGGAATTAAGGGACAACTATGAGAAAATCTAGGAACTAATTGTGGAGGTGAGGAAAAATTCAAAATTATTTAAATTAAAAGAAATTAAAACATGTGCAACTTGAGGAAAGTGTGACATGTGTTGAGAGTGAATCATCTCCAAATCAATTATTAAAAATTATTTAATCATGCATGAATTGACAAGTGTCAAGACAAATTTTCTTATAAAAAGAAGGAAGAGGAAGGAGGAAAACACCCTATTGTTGGATGATTGAAATGTTGTTAAAATTTCTTATGACTAGTTTTATTGTGTGAGTTGGGCTGCAAGCTTTACATAAGAGGTGGAAGCCTCTCCTTGTGAGGGAAAGATTGAGCTACGAATTTGATTTATGTGTGTGATCCCTTTGCGGCTCGGGGGGCTAAGGGGGAAGAAGACTACACCTAGCATTGGTTGTGAGGTATCGATGAAGTCATTTGATTAGCAAACAAAAGGAAAGGATGTTGCGCAAGTTTTTCAAGTTGAATATCATCCTTAAATATCGTCATACTTCTAGTTACGGTATTTTTATATATTATGGTTATTTTATCATTGCATTGTTTTTGTTTTTTTTAAATATTCTTAGAAGAATGGCCGCATCCACCAGTTTTAATAAGTAGAACTCTCACAATGTGTTCTATCATAATCATCTTTAGACTCTAATATGCAAGTGTTAAACTATAATTTTTTGTTTACTCAATCTTATTTACTGGTTATAAGTATTGGTCGATTAGTATCTCAATAAGGGTTTACAATATACATACTTCTCCCAAGATCTTTGATACGCAAATTCCACAATTGTATAGGTTCCAAAATTATTTATTTTACCATATTCGTTAAAGAATCGAGAGCCCTTTTTATGTCAATATTTGTGTAACGATTTGTGCATTGTGCGGGTCATAAGTAGTTTTGTTTCAGTGGACGATAAGAGATTCAACTCGTGATCATGATCTAATGCAATTTAGATGCTGAAATGCATTTCCTTCCATGTTTCCATTATCAGTAGTATTTCATCTACATGATACTGCATTACCTTGCTCATGTCGAGATCTACTACAGTGCACAGTCGAGATGAGGTTGTTCTCCTATGGAATTTTCTCTGGTTATGGGTTCATCTTGGCATGTACGAGTAATTTAGTGATCTACTTAAAGTACTTGGAATCCTGGATGATATATGATGGGGATTTAAAGTGCGTTGTCTAAATTTATTGCTCATTGGATCGTCACAAGGTTTAAGATCATAAATATTCACAACTAAATCAGATTTTGTTTGGATCCTCAACACTGTGTTAGTTTCCTTGTTCCCCCTCAAACTTGAAGACTGATCTCTTGAGAAATGGATAGATTGTGAGACATGGTTGTATTACACAGAATGTCCATCTCCATGCATAGAACTCAATAGTGGATTACTTGCAGATTTAGATATAAATTCTAGTTTCTAGATAACATCGATGGATAACAAAGGACTCCAATGGGGACTGGTAGGTTTATTGTTTTCAGACTCAAGTGAAATGATATTGTGATCGGCCTTAGGGTCATCTAAATCATCGACATTTTCATATGGCCTTGGTTTGACACTAGAGAATCTCAAGAACCCTTAACTGAATGGATATTATCATATCTACATCTCATTAATGAATTCTATCGTGAAAATATCAAACTATAATTCAAGTTACAGGATCTTCTTCAAGGTAAAAGGGGGGTATTGAAATTGCGGCCTTGAAGAGGCTAGAAATTAAGATCTTAAATATTTAATCTTGTGTTAAAGATTCCACCATTATGACACACCCTACCTAAACCAACAAAAGCCTTGTAGGTCACAGCCTATCTAAAGTGGATCAATTTCCAATTAATTGATAAGTGATCGGATGTTGAGAGTAATCTAGAGGTTGAAGAGAAGAACGATAAGGAATGTTATCCTATTAAAATTCAATCTGTGACCTCTTCCTTCATTGAGGATAGTTTATGTCTAGCTAAAAATCACTTGAACTAACCCTTGGGGCTCCATTAAATCCTTATTTCCTCTACAACTGTCAAAATTACTTGGGCTATGAATATGGTATTTCACTCGGTCGTAATCATTAAATCCTTTACCAAATTAACAAAGGCTAGATAACTAAATGAACATCAATCAGTTATGAGTTAAGGTAATGATCTACATCTCATTATGCAAGCACGCGCGTGGGTGTGTGTGTGTGTGTGTGTGTGTGTGTGTGTGTGTGTGTGTGTATTTCTTTTTTATTAATATATATCTCCTTGTTAGCAAAATAAATAAATGAATATATAATTGATCACTAGTTTTCATTCCAGTCTTTAGCGATCTGAGATTCGATTGGAATTTGTAAATCACGAAGTGGTGTCCTTGACGGAAAAAATTTAGTGTAAGTCCTTAAGCAGTTTCTTGAAGAGATGAATTGGCGAATCACGCAACAATGTATTCAGTTAATTAAATGGTTAATATAAATTGATAATAGATGTGTGTAATCGTAAGTTACTTTATGTATATCAAGTTGAACTTATTTTTATGAAATTGCTTACTCATTTATGATCAATTTGAGAGGTTGTTACATATGGTATCATTAAGGATTTTATGTTAAGGATTTTAATTAATGATTTTTATATTTATTGAATTATATTAATCATTCAATAGAATATATAAAGTGACTAGCACATTCAGCATAAATTCGAAATGCACAAGTTGTGCAAACCTAAAGTAAAGTAAATAGATGTTTACACTTTAAGAAGATGCTTACATTTTTACTTTTATCCACGTTATTAAATAGATTTATTTGGAATTAGTGTGATGCGTTAAAGAAGTTCTTGTTGATTTAAATTTGAATTTTTCATAAGTATTGCATGAAAATTTTCAATGATTAATGATGTTTTTAACAAATATATATGCGTCAAATATGTCTATTTATGATTATTGTAATAAATATTTATATTCATTTTTTTCGTTCGCTCAATGATGATTAGACCAAGAGGGTCATTACATATGGTATCAGAGCAGGGTTATACTCTGCGACATAGGACTCGTTACGACTTCCAATGCATTTTGTTTAAATTAAGATATATCGCTAAAATAAATTGAAATTGTTTTATTCAGGTATCATGGTTAGAGGATGGAGAATGAGTAGACGTCAGGGTGCAGGAGGAAGAGGTATGCCTCCTCCAAGTACATCCACACCCGAGGGATCTCCTCCACATGGAGAGGAGCATACTACCGAGCATGAGCATGTCGCACTGGGCGATGTCATGGGTATGATGAGATCTTTTCAAAGGATGTCAGAGGTGTTGTTAATTCTCCTTGATCCTGATGAGGGCAGGGAATATGTACCCAATGAGGGTTCACAGCGCCCTCCTATTGTTATGAGGGAAAAACTCTCTATGGCCAAGGATAAACCACAACAGACAGGTATGACTACAGAAATCAACTCAATTCCATTGTATGTTATATAAAATAATGTGCAAGATAAGAAAGAGGCCTACCTCGATCCAGCATTCGATGATGTTCCATCGTTGAGCACTTCGACCCAAAGATTTATACCTACAATAAGTTCTTAACAAACAAGCATAGCAAGTACATGGTGATAGTATAAAGGGGTTAGCACATTAGATAACATAATCCATTAATAAACATTACAAACATGCCCATGGATAATAATCATATATTTGCATGATACCAATAGGACGAGAAAGGAGTATTTCTATTAATAATTGATCAGCAGAATTGACAACATTACAAACTTCCGTGTCGGCATGGTTTGAAACCAAGGAACCAAGTTCCTTCCAACTGGGCCTCCACCACTTCAATCCTCCACCAAAGGAAAGCTCATAGGAGAGAGACAATGAGGTTCTCTCAACAATAGGGAAAGAGCTTGGGGGTTGAACATTGTGTTCAGACTTGAGGTACAAAGGGATGCAGACTCAATATGAAGTAATTTCTCTAGAGTAATTTTGCTCTCAAAATTGAATGCTTTCTCCTTCTTTTCCATAGCTCGGAATTGTGCTCTTATAGCCTTCAAAATGCAACTGAAGGGTCGAGTTGGAATGTTTCCAGTATGTGGAAGGCCAAGGATCAGCGATATCCTGTCGTGACATAGAAAATCGACTTCATTTTGTATTTTCTGGCACAAATCTCGATGTACGTGGGTTGTAGTGGAGAAACCTGCGTATACGCATGTTGTATAGCAGATAGGGCGCATATATGTGGAAAAATGTGTATTTTTTGCTCTGTATTCATCAAAAAGGGATGACAAGTATGCATAGGGAAATGGAAAAAGGCCTTCTGTGCAAGATAGCAATGGTGGGGAAAATCTTGCTATAACAGATGCCCCATAATGTGTGAGATCGGAGGAGTATCTGCAATGGCCGAAATACATTATAAATAACCCAGGAGTGGAGTGGTAGAGAACTAGTTGGATGAACTTGATTGCTCATTACATTCTGTACTGACTTTGCATACATGGATGCCAAGAATACAATGCAGATCCATGTGGAAAATATACCAAATAAGTGTCTGTGGCCATGAATAGGCAAATACAAATGTGGTTATATGCCAAAAGTTGTCATAGTCACGAACAAATCCTAGTGAAACCATTCTCAAAATCAATCTGAAGATATATGTATACCATGGAGTACAATCTGATCTCCCATGATCACTGAAGTCGAATAGGTGTTGGTCCAATGAAAGGGAAGCAACAACTTAGGAAAGTTGTGGCCATGTAGTGATGTATTCAAGTCTTCTACACTATCTGCCAAAGGTGCAAGTCTACATCATGTGAATAAAGGAGTTGAGGTCGAACATAATGAGACATTGTTTGATTACCGATCATTGAGGTATACCGTTAACAAACGCGAGACAACCTACCAATAATGAAAGTAGGTATCAAGGCACCGAGTACATTCCTACAAGTGTGAACAAAGGAGTCGGTGTCGAACACTTGAGAAATCCATTGATTAGGAGACATTGATTTATTCCCATCTGTCAATGGCGAGAGAGCCTGCCACTAATGACTGCAAACCTCAAGGTACTCATAAAACTCTAGGTCCCATATCCAAAATAAATGAGTTGAATTCAATGGAAAGAGACCCGTTGAAAGAAGAGCATTAAGGCATCTCTCATCAGTCAGCACGAGGAACAAAGCAGGAGCTTCATGATTTGATGGAGATCAGACGAAGAACATGTTCACGAACCAATGACCCTGTGCGTCTTTCACATGTACCAAATGCAAGCGGTAAACAAAAAAGACCCTATGAATAGCAGCCAATGATGAAAATTGTTGTCAAAGGCGAGGAAACCACCAATAAGGTGAATGGAATCCAAGACACTGCACGAATATGAAAGTGTGAATAGATGTCTTACCGTTGAACACAAGGGAAACCACCCAATCAACGACCAATGATGAAATGCCAATTGTTGGGTTCAAGGTGACCTATCGATGATGCAAGTAGGGCCAGGGTGCATGATAAGACCATAGTATCATGTGATTCTGAGAAAAATTGAGGGTATAGGGTGTCAATTCGTGAAGGATATAAACAAGGCTCTGCTTGGTTGAGAATGCAAAAATTTCTTAGGCCACGGTTTATAACGCAAAGAGAGAATCAGCTAAAGGCTCAATACTGCAAGCGAGGGCATGAGATGCAATCATAACTTAACGCAAAAAAATATCCTTTTTTATGTCTTGTAGTCTACTTGGTGTGAAAAAGGGGTAAACTTGTGCCAAATAGACATCTTTTCAAATCCAATTTATGAGTGTTAAAAAGACAAGTTCACTCGGCTATCTTTTCTATTTTTGGTAACGAGTCGGAAAAGAGCTTAACTAAGACTCATAACCTTTCAAATCCAATTTAATGAGTGTGAGAGGGACAAATCACTCGGCAATATTTTTGGTTTTTATACAAGTCAGAAAAGAGCTTAACTCGGACTCGTCAGGATATTCTAGGCGGCAAGTCACGGGGGAGGCCAAGGCTCCCATGTGTACCTTCTATGGAATGTCAGTATCTTACTAAGAACTGACACAAGCTTGGGAAGACCCAAATCTCTCCAAGTTGAGGAGGGAAAAGTGCTAACGGAGGTTATCATCTCTGTGTTGCATCGGATAATGTATCTTCCTGGAAAAGATATAGGCGGAGGCATTGGATACCCCACAAGACCATCCCAATCAAAGGGAACCTCATCAAGACTTGGAGGGAGAGAAATTGGGAAGAGTAAAACTCTCTCTTTTTCAAAAGGTGAAGTACTAGAAATGCTAAGGACGTGGCATAGAAGGTATAGAACCAGAACCAGAAGAGAAGGATTAACCAAAAATTGCATTGGTGCGACCTCTTCCTTAGACTTGTCACTCTCCAAGAAAAGAGTGGGGTCGATCGAATATTGCATCGATATGACCACTTCCTCAACCATTGGTTGAATAGGATGCAAGACAACAAGGTCAAGAGTTGCATCACCCCAAAAAACAGGAGTGTTGTCAGTCGAAGATTGCATCGACACGATCGTTGGTTGAACGAGATGCGAGAAAACAAGGTCAAGAGATGCATCACCCCCAAACATAGGAGAGGTGTCGGTCGAAGATTGCATCAACATGACCACATGTTGAACATGATGTGAGGCAATAAGGTCAAAGGACGCATCGACCCCTAAAGGAAAAGGGGTGTTAGCCAAAGATTGTGTCGGCATGACTGTTGTATCAACCAAAGAAGGGACAGAGTGTTGTGAAACCATAGATGGCTCAGAACCCGAAGGGACCTTAGGTGAGCCCCAGGCTTCTGGTATCCCAGCAGTAATAGGACACAAACGAGTAAGGTCACTTCCTTCATAAGTCCTGCAAAGGAATCTAGGCTTACGTCTGAGACGTCTAGGCTTCTCAATCATATGAATTCCCCCAGCATAACTTGCAGTGGTTGGTGACATGCTCCCAGTATGACTTGCATAGGCTAGTATAAAATCTCCAACATGATTAGCAGAGGTTAGTGATGAATCCCCAACATGACTAGAAGAGGTTGGTGATGAATTCCCAACATGACTAGCAGAGGTTGGTGATGAATGTGTAGTGTGACTAGCAGTGACCAGACATGTGCCCCCAGCATGACTTGCAGCGGCTGGTTGTAGGTCTTCAACATGACTCGTGGAGGTTGTCGACCAATCTCCAACATGACTAACAGAGGTTGGTGATGTAATGTGAGTATGACACGCAGTGACTGGAGTTGTGGTAGTGGTGAATTGTGACATTTGAGACCAAGGTCCAAGGAAAGATTGGTTTTGAGGAATTGCAGGCCAGGAAGGATCTTGGTTTACACCCTGTCCATGTCCGGCAGCATAGTATCCTCCTCCATACTGATACATAAAGGGTTGTAAGGGCATTGACACTGAGGAAGCCGCTTGCGAAGAGAAAATGACATGACAAGGGTTACTTATGTAAGGATATATGTTGCCCCCAGATGAAGGAAATTCATGAGGGGGGTTTCCCATACTATAAAAATAATTCCCCCGGGATGAAACAACAGAGGGTAGACGGAGGTCCACCATGGGAAAAGTGTTTGTAGGAACCGACATAGCGGAAGAAGGATAAGTGGACGGAGTGTAACAAGTAGAATGATTACTTAATCGGGCACTTACTTCTCGCATAGTGGATTCGTAGGAAGGAAGATTCCAACCTCCTACCATAAGAGGTGTTTGAAGGATATGACTCCCACCCAACAGAAAGGGATAAGAAGGAGGAATCATGCCCCCAAACCCAAAACTTGTATTCGCATAAGGAGGCAAGACAGAGGATGGAAACTGTGAAGACATATCAGACATACCATGAGAAAAATGATTAGAGACCCAAGGCATTGACTGAGTACCATAATTCTACATACCATTGTAAAAAGTGGATGAATTTTCCCCCATGAACGTCATGGGGGGGGTAGCAGTGAACGAGGGAGCAAAAGGAGCTCCACTATTCATGATAACAAAGACTCAGCACGAAATCCTATGGTCAACTAATAATCAAAGAGCATACCAAAAATTCAAACGACCAATATGCATGCAAACGAGCTAAAGTGGTTCAATGGCCTCCCTCGCTAAAGAAGGTATGTCTCGTCCAAGAGGGACCTGAGACTCCCTGCTAAAGTTTGGAGGTAACATAATCAGTTATAGGGGCCCTCATAGGATTAACAACCATTCAGTCAGATCCCCTTGTAGAGATAATCCTCCATAAATATTGTGTGTTGTCTGACCCCTATCTAACCCAGGGTACAAGTAGAATAACCCCTGCAATTAACCTATGAGATACCTAAGTCAAGAAACTAATAAACCATTGTATAACCAATGCACAAATGAGCAGTCGTAAGTCTAGATCACCGTATGGGCAGGGTAGCAAAGCCTGAAACCTTGAAAGCACCACCTCTCACAGAGGTATGGGTACCAGCAAGGTCCCCAAATACAAATAAATCCACAGAAATATCTCTGACACTAGGTGAGTATCCAAGGGTTATCCCTTCAACTAACTTCACGCGACCTCGTGATTAACTCCGGTGTGAGCGAAGCCTCGTGATATTACCAATTATACAATGGAATTCTCAACTCCCTATCTCAGACACATATGTTGATTTAATTTCCTTGGATAAGTTTACTCACAAAATCCTATTCCAAGGCACTAAATCCTAGACTAGTTTGTGCACCCTAAAAATAAAATCGTGACTAATCAATTTTAGTTTAAAGAGTAAATTTTATTGGGCGTGATTACTCAAAAGGGTATGGAAGTGAAACTCATGATGTTATGACTCTGCAAGAAGATAAATACGAATATAATGCAAAGTCTATCTTTAACTTTTCAATGAATGATATGCTAATAAAAACAATGCAATTTTCAATTTCAACTCTGCAATTCAGAAGTAAAATGCAATCTTTCGCTAAATGCACTAAGCTAATGATAAAGGTTCAAAGAAAAAAATGCTAACCAATGAAAAATGCCTATTTTTTTTGTATTTTCAATATATTAAAGAGAAAATGCATGGACTGAAAAGCAACCTGATATATAAATTCTACTGTGTATAAATGAAATAACTCAAGAAAAATACCAAGCAGCCAAGCAAACATCCCAGGGCTCAAGGACAAATCAAAAATGAAAAACAATGAGAAAGACTAAGCCCATAAATTCAACTCCCAACAGGTTTCCTGTCAACCCATAGAAGCTCAACAGGTACTACAGAGACCTAAGAAGGCTCAACAAACATCAAATCCCACCCAACAGTCACTAAACCAAGAAAACAAGGAAGGGAAAGTATTATACGCGACTGTTCAGGAGAACAGTGCGTATATACGCAGCTTGCAGTGAAACATCACGCATGTATATGCGACTGTCAAAGCAAAAGGAGTGCACAGGCTTTAAAACAAGGCTAAGCAAGGGAAAAAAGGCTAAAAACTCAGACTCGAAGTGAATAGAATTTGTCAAGCAGTGATACGACAAGAAACAAAAAGGAAAAAGAGCAATGCAAGAAGAAAAAATACTTCAACCCTTAGAAGGAATATCTCTCCCCAGTATGGTCGCCAATTCTGTTACGAGGGAAAAACTCTCTATGGCCAAGGGTAAACCACAACAGACATGTATGACTGCAAAAATCAACTCAATTCCATTGTATGTTATATAAACTAATGTGCAAGATAAGAAATACGCCTACCTCAATCCAACATTCTATGATGTTCCATTGTTGAGCACTTCGACCCAAAGATTTATAACTGCCATAAGTCTTAACAAACAAGCATAGCAAGTACATGGTGATAGTATAAAGGGGTTATCACATTAGATAACATAATCCATTAATAAACATTACAAACATGCCCATGGATAATAATCATATATTTGCATGATACCAATAGGACAGGAAAGGAGTATTTCTATTAATAATTGATCAGCAGAAGTGACAACATTACAGACTTCTGTGTCGGCATGGTTCGAAACCAAGGAACCAAGTTCCTTCCAACTAAGCCTCTACCACTTCAATCCTCCACCAAAGGCAAGCTCATAGGAGATATACAATGAGGTTCTCTCAACAATAGGGAAAGAGCTTGGGGGTTGAACATTGTGTTCAGACTTGAGGGACAAAGGGATGCAGAATCAATATGAAGTGATTTCTCCAGAGTAACTTTGCTCTCAAATTTGAATGATTTCTCCTTCTTTTCCATAGCTCGGAATTGTGCTCTTATAGCCTTCAAATTGAAGTTGAAGGGTTGATTCAGAACGTTTCCAGTATATGGAAGGCCAAGGATCAACAATCTCATGTCGTGACATGGAAACTCGACTTCATTTTGTATTTTCTGGCACAAATCCCGATGTACGCGGGCTGTAGTGGAGCAGCCTGCATATACACATGTTGTATAGCAGATAGGGCACATATATGTGGAACAATGTGTATTTTTGGCTCTAGATTCATCAAAAAGGGATGACAAGTCTACATAGGGAAATGAAAAAAGGCCCTCTGTGCAAGATAGCAATGTTGGGGAAAATCTTGCTATAACACCTATAGTTAGTGTTAGTGTTCATAAAAAACTTGAGAAGGTAAAATTTCCCCAGTTCTAGGGTTCCACGATCGGTTTAGTCGTCGAAGCTTGGTTGGAGAATATGTAAATGTGTTTTTCATTGCACGATTATACCTCCAACATGAAATTATGCATGGCAATCTTCCAGATGAAAAGGAGTGCATTCTTTGGTGGAAGACACTCTTACCACAGTTGAACATGGCCATTGAAGATGTGTCTTGGGAATTGTTTGAGGAACGATTTCGAGAGAGGTGCCTATCTGACAAATTCATTGAGTGTTAGCTCAATGAATTAAACACTTTATGACAAGGAAGTCATACAGTACCTAAGTATGAGGCTAGATTTATAGAGTTGCTCAGATATGCTCTGCATCTGAACACTGAAAAGTTAAAAGTGAATAAGTTTATTTTTGGTCTCAACTACAACATTTGTGCTAAGGTGAGGATCCTGATGCCTGAGACTTTGCAACATGCAGTATAGAAATATTTTATCGCTGAGGAGAAACTGAACAATGGAGGTCAGGGTAGGAATCCTTCCAGGAAGACAGGACAGACGTCGCTTAGAGTGTCACAGCGGAAGACACTCGTTAGATAGACTTCTGGGCACTGTGATACACCCAAAGAAACTGTATTTTCTACACCACATAGACAGACTACCCATCAGAAAACCCTGTATAGAGCACCACTGCAGCAGTAGCCACGTCATCCTCAGCAGCAGCAATAGTATAGATCTATTCCGCAGAACAGACCGAGGCCTCAGAACCCTAGACCCGTAGATTCTTCTTGTGAAACTAGAAGCATCATCCCTAAGAACGGATGTTGGACTTGTGGAGAGCCCCACTATCATATAGATTGTCCTATCAAAAAGGAGAGAGCCACTGGATCAGTAGAACATACGACAGTAGGATATCTGGGAAAGACCCATAGGCTTCATGCAGCAGTGATAACCGTCAGGCTGAGCATCAATCTATAGTGCTCGAGACTTCGGGTATGATGTCAAATCAACAGTTTAGTATTTTTATAGATCGAGGAGCTACTGAGAGTTTCATTTCTAGTGTTGCACCCAAAAGAATTAAGGTGAAGACAATTGAACACGACGAGTTTAGATGTGTAGAATTGACATCTGAAGCTAAGCAATAAGTTGGCCGAAAGGTAAATGACTGTAAAATTAATTTGGGTGAATTCTTCACAAGTGTAAACCTTTTTTTCACAACCTTGGGATCCTACAACATTTTGATTGGAATGGATTGGTTAGAATCACATGACGCGATACTTAATTGTAAGATGAAAAGATTAATCTTAATTGATTATTTGGGACACAATAGAGAAACTGTAGGAAGAAACCAAGGAGTATCGCTAATATTTATTACTTCCCTACAATTGAACAAAAATATGCGCAAAGGATGTAAGCTATATGTCATTTTATCTCTTAATGAAAAGGGTGATACGAAAAGATTGGAAGACTTTCTAGTGGTATCGGAATTTGCTGACTTTTTTTCCTGAGGGACTACTGGGTATATCGTTGAAAAGAGAATTGGAATTTACTATAGATCTAAAACCTGGAACAAAATCAATTGCTATCACACCATATCGGATGTCGACACCTAAATTGCAAGAGTTAAATATGCAATTCAAAGAGTTATTAGATTTGGGACTTATACGTCCAAGTGTATCATCGTGGGGTGCACCAGTAATATTTGTAAGAAAGAAGGACGGGTCGTGGAGGCTTTGAATTGACTATCATCAATTAAACAAGGCCACGATCAAGAATCAATACTCGTTACCGAGAATTGATGACTTATTTGATCAAATGAAAGGGGAGACGGTATTTTCAAAGATTGATTTGAGGTCAGGATATCACCAATTGAGAAACAAAGAGGAATACATTCCTAAAACAGTGTTTAAAACAAGATTTGGACATTACAAATTTATTGTATTACCATTTGGTTTGACAAATTCCCCTATTGTATTCATGAGTTTAATGAATGGGGTATTCCGCAAATATTTGGACAAGTTCGTACAGGTATTTATTGATGATATGTTAATTTAATCTCAAACAAGGGAGGAGTACGACAAACATCTAAGATTATTTTTACAGTGCTTAAGAGAAAACAAATTGTACGGAAATTTGTCGAAACGTTCATTTTATTAGACAAAGATTCATTATTTAGGACACATTATTTCTGCAGAAGGTATTGCGGTGGATCTAGGGAAGGTAAAGGCTATTATGGAATGGCCAGCACCGATGAATGTGCAAGAAATACGTAGTTTTATGGGATTAGCGAGTTACTATAGACGTTTCGTCAAAGGTTTTTCAAAAATAGCAAATACAATTACGAAACTGCAAAAGAAGAATAAAAAAATTGTATGGTCAGAGAAATGCACTGAATCATTTTAGAAGATTAAATAATTATTAACAACAACACCGATATTAAAGAAATGCCATCTCTTCTCATCATTTAAACCCGAGCTTCCTATCCTGAAGATGGATCCTGATTTGGATCCGAAACGTTGACGATCTATTGACAAAATTGTGGCTAATCCGAACACTTCTGAAAATCTCAACCATAGAAATCTCATTAATCAGCTTAAAGAATTATTAACAACAACATTGATATTAAAAGTTTCGCATATGGACAAGGAATTCTTAGTATGCAATGACGCATCCAAGGAAGGATTGGGTGGATTATTAATGCAAGAAGGTCGAGTTATCGCATATATTTCAAGGAAACTAAGAAGTCATGAAGAGAATTACGCAACACACGATTTGGAATTATTAGCAATTGTTTATTCCTTACGAGTTTGGAGACACTGCCTTATTGGACAAAATTCGAGTTGAAGATTGATCATAGTGGATTGAAACACATTTTTACTCAAAGTTACCTGAACGCACGACAAAGATGTTGGTCAGAACTTTTAAGTGATTATGATTTTGAAATCACGTACATTAAAGGAATAGATAACAAAGTAGCAGATGCGCTGAGTTGAATACCATGCATTTTCTCAGTGATACCACTAAAAATGAATCTTTGGGAAAATATTTTAGCATTACAGATTAATGACGACTGGTACAAGGAAGTAAAAGACAATATTGGACAAGATACCATGATGATACCTAGATATAAGGGTTATTCTTTGGATAGCGACGGACTATTAAGATATAATGGCAGAATTTATGTACCACCAAATGATGAAACTAGAAATTTAATTTTGAACAAAGTTCATGGAGAAGTATATATGGCTCATCTAGAAGTCACGAAAATGACGGCAGATCTCAAATCATTATTCTTTTGGAAGGGAATGAAAATTGATATAGTCAACTATGTGGCGAGATGTCTTGAATGTTAGCAAGTGAAGGTCGAACATCGACATACAGTGGGATTATTACAACCACATGTGATTCCTAAATAGAAATGGGAAGTTATATCAATAGAATTTTTTGTTGGATTTCCATTGAAGGCAAGGAGACACGATTATATCTTTGTAGTTGTTGACACTTTGACGAAGAGTGCGCATTTTATTCCAGTTCGTATGACACATCAAGCACCTGCTATAGCTAGAATTTTTGTTAATGAAATAGTAAGGTCACATGGTGTACCGAGGAAAATAATATCTGATCTAGGATCAATATTCACTAGATGTTTTTGGACTAGCTTCCAAGAGGTATTGGGAATGCAATTAAATTTTAGTACAACATATCACCCTGAAACTAGTGGATAAATGGAAAGAAAGAATCAAATTCTAGAACATATGCTTCGAATGTATGTGATGGATCAACATAAATGGTGGGAAGAAATTTTACCATTGGTAGAATTTGTGTATAATAACAGTTACCAAAATTCGATAAAGATGGCACCTTTTTAGTTTCTATACGGATGATCGTGTTGGACACCTTTGAGTTGGGATTGACTAGAATATAGGGTCCTGGTGGGACCAGAAGTGATTCAGGAAATGGAAGATCAAATGTGAACCATAAAGAAAATAATTAAAGAAATGTAAGACTGAAAAAAGAGTTATGTCAATGCGCATCATATAAACCACAGCTATGATGTTGGCGATAAAGTGTTTTTGTGGGTGAAGCTACATAAGAGTTCAATTAAGTTTGGAAAGGGTGATAAACTCTCTACAAGGTTTGTGGGACCTTTCGAAGTTATAGAAAAGAAAGGAGTCGTGGCTTATCGACTAGCCTTACATGATTCTTTGAGGCATATGCACGATGTGTTTCATGTTTCAGTTTTACGTCATTATATTTCAGATCCATCACATGTTATTAATTTGAGTTCATTGCAGGTATCGGAAAACAAAACTAAAAATCTAAGTATAGAGCATCAATCTCATAGTGGAGTCAATCTGCATACTGGACGATCGCACTCAACAACTACGGAATCGATTGGTCAATCAGGTCAAGGTTCAGTGGGACAGTTATAGTCCACATTCTACTGCTTGGGAGGACGCATATCAGATGCGTCAACAGTTTCCATATTTATTTTGACAGTTTGATATATAGATTACTAGCAGCTATAATTATTTTTTTCATTGTTAGATTGTAAAAACTTTGGGATGAAGCTTAAAACAAGAGGGGGTGTATGTAAAATCCAATTCCATTGATCACACCTTCATACCACTGATTTATTCTTTGAGGACACTTGTGAGCAAGTGATTCGGTTAAAACATGATACTTTATGATTAGTTGATTTGGTTTATGAGTTAAAAATCGTGTCATCATTGAGTATTGAAATTTTGATATGTTATTAATAATGATGTATAACAGTGACATGTATTATGATGACATTTCTTGAGTATGCAGGAAACATGACATGATGAGGATGCTTATGGCATCAATAGAATACCTTAGACTCTAGATTGAGTCAGGGAGTGGACTATTGACTTTGATTATGAGCACTTAATTTTATTATGCATGTGTTATGATGATGATTTCAGATATGGATTTCATGTATAAGAGTTATTAATATTATCTTTGTCAATGGATGCAGGCATGGTGACACTTGCTAATCTAACTCACATATGGAGTAAAGGGCTCATAAACAGATATCAGATAGATTAGGGAGATGTGTGGCAACGTCCCTGTAACAGCCTAATAGCACTCTTGCCATGACCTGAACTGAAGGTTAATGACTACCTTGTTCCTGAGAGGTTCACGATGTCATGAGGGAGAACTGAGACAGTCGCTCACGAGGATTTCTAAAGGGCGCACAATAAGGTGGATTCATTATTCCTTAGTAAGACCTTAGTCTCACACAAGGTCGAAAAGTGGAGTATTGACTCCAAGCGTCATACAACTTCCAAACTAAGTCAACATGGTGAGTGACACCCTTGGAGCACATAGGTGCGTCTTGAAGGGAACGTTGTAGGTTAATCTAAAGTGAAAATTAAGAAAATGAAACATCAAGAAATTAATAAAAAAATTAGAACATTTAGAGGATAAAATGAGTACCTAGAATTTTTTAGAGAAGAGAATACAAATTAAATATTAATTTATAAACTGCAAAACAAAACCAAAAATCTAAGTATAGATTTTTTGACTAAATAAAGTTTATAATAATGAGTTTAAAGGAAATTAGACTAAATAAACACTAGCAAAGAGAGAATAAAAGTTTAGTCATGTGCACAAGGTGTTCATGAGTTTAATAAATGAAATTTTTAAAGTAAAATAAATGAATTCATGAGAGAATGGGTTGTCAACATATAGTTAGAATCCTAAGTCAAACTAGACTCTAAATCCTAACTAAGAGAAGAGTCATAATCAAATCCAACTGTAATTTAGTTAGGAGACACAATAAAGGAGAAATTGGGGAATTAAGGGACAACTAGGAAAAAATCTAGGAACTAATTGTGGAGGTGAGGAAAAATTCAAAATTATTTAAATTAAAAGAAATTAAAACATGTACAACTTAAGGGAAGTGTGACATGTGTTGAGAGTGAATCATCACCAAATTAATTATTAAAAATTATTTAATTATGCATAAATTGACAAGTTTCAAGACAAATTTTCTTATAAAAAGAAGGAAGAGGAAGGAGGAAAACACCCTATTGTTGGATGACTGAAATGTTATTAAAATTTCTTATGACTAGTTTTCTTGTGTGTGTTGGGTTGCAAGCTTTGCATAAGAGGTGGAAGCCTCTCCTTGCGAGGGCAAGCTTGAGCTACGAATTTGATTTTTGTGTGTGATCCCTTTGCAACTCGGGGGGCTAAGGGGGAAGAAGAGTACCCCTAGCATTGGATGGGAGGTATCAGTGAAGTCATTTGATTAGAAGGCGAAAGGAAAGTATGTTGCACAAGTTTTTAAGGTTGAAGATCATCCTTAAATATCATCATACTTCTGGTTACAGTATTTTAATATATTCTGGTTATTTTATCATTGTATTGTTTTTTTTTTTGTTAATTTTCTTGGAAGCATGGTCGCATCCACCATTTTTAATAAGTAGAACACACAATATGTTCTATTAGAATCATCTTTAGACTGTAATATGCAAGTGTTAAACTGTAAATCTTTATTTACTGAATCTTATTTACTGGTTATAAGTATTGGTCGATTGGTATCTCAATAAGGGTTTACAATATACATACTTCTCCTAATATTTTCGATACACAAATTCCACAGCTGTATAGGTTCTAGAATAATTTCTTTTACCGTATCCGTTAAAGAATCGAGAGCCCTTTTTATGTCAATATTCATGTAACAATTTGTGGATTGTGCAGGTCATAGGTAGTTTTGTTTCAGTGGACGATAAGAGATTCAACTTGTGATCATGATCTAATGCAATTTAGATGTTGAAATGCATTTCCTTCCATGTTTCCATTATCAACAGCATTTCATATATACGATACTGCATTACCTTGCTCGTGTCGAGATCTACTACAGTGTATAGTTGAGTTGACGTCATTCTCCTATGGAATTTTCTCTGGTTATGGGTTCATCTCGACCTGTACAAGGACTAATTTAGCGATCTACTCAAAGTAATTTGAATCCTGGACAATATATGATGGGGATTTCAAGTGTGTTGTCTGAAGTGATTGTTCAATGGATTTTCACAACATTTAAGATCATAAATCTTCACAACTAAATCGGATTATGTTTGGATCCTCAACACTATGTTAGTTTCCTCGTTCCCCCTCGAACTTGAAGACTAGTCTCTTAAGAAATGGATAGATTGCAAGATCTGGTCGTATTACACAGAGTGTCCATCTCCATGCATAGAACTCAATACTGGATTACTTGCAGATTTAGATATAAATTCAAGATTCTTGATAACATCGATGGATAACAAACGATTGCAATGGGGACTGCTAGGTTTATTGTTTTCATACTCAAGTGAAACGATTTTGTGATTGGCCTGAGGGTCATCTAACTCTTCACCATTTTCATCTGGCCTTGCTTCGACACTAGAGAATCTCTAGAACCCTTAACTAAATGGATTTTATCATATCTACAACTCATTAATGAATTCTACTGTGAAAATATTGAATTACAATTTAAGTTACAGGATCTTCTTCAAGGTAAAAGGGGGGCATTGAAATTGCGACCTTGAAGAGGCCAAAACTTAAGGTCTTAAATATTTAATCCAGTGATAAAGCTTCCACCATTCTGACACACCCTACCTGAACCGACAAAATCCTTACAGGTCACAGCCTATCTAAAGAAGATCAATTTCTAATTGATTGATAAGTGATCAGATGTTGAGAGTAATACAGAGGTTGAAGAGAAGAATGATAAGGAATGTTCACCTAATAAAATTCAATCTATGACCTCCTCCTCCGTTGAGGGTAGTTTATGTCTAGCTAAAAATCACTTGAACTAACCCTCAGGGCTCCATTAAGTCCTTGTTACCTCTACAACTGTTGAAATTACTTGGGCTATGAATATGGTATTTCATTGAGTCGTAATCATTAAATCCTTTACCAAATTAACGAAGGCTAGATAACTAAATGAACATCAATCGATTACGAGTTAAGGTAATGATCTACATCTCAATGTGCGACCGCACGTGTGTGTGTGTATATATATCCTTGTTAGCAAAATAAATAAGTGAATAGATAATCGATCGCTAGTTGTCATTCCAATCTTTAGCGATCTGAGATTCAATTGGAATTTGTAAATGACGAAATGGCGTCCTTAATGAATTTTTTTTAGTGTTAATCCTTAAGCAGTGTCTTGAAGAGATGAATTGGTGAATCACGCAACAGTGTATTCAGTTAATTAATTGGTTGATATAGATTGATAATAGATGTCTGTAATCGTAAGTTACTTTATGTATATCAAGTAGAACTTATTTTTATGAAATTGCTTACTCATTTATGATCAGTTTGAGAGGTTGTTACATATCGTATCATTAATGATTTTATGTTACGGATTTTATGTTACGGATTTTAATTAATGATTTTTTATATTTATTGAATTATATTAATAATTCAATAGAATATATAAAGTGACTTGTGCATTCAGCATAAATTCGAAATGTGCAAGTTGCGCAAACCTAAAGTAAAGTAAACAGATGTTTACGCTTTAAGAAGATGCTTACTTTTTTACTTTTATCCACGTTATTAAATAGATTTCTTTGGAATTAGTGTGATGTGTTAAAGAAGTTCTTGTTGATTTAAATTTGAATTTTGTGTAAGTATTGCATGAAATTTTTCAGTGATTAATGATTTTATTTTACTTTAAATATTTGCGTCAAATATAAAGTCCATTTATGATTATCATAATAAATGTTTATATTCCTTGTTTTTGTTCGCTCAATGATGATTAGACCAAGAGGGTCGTTATACGTGAATCTCCAATTCTGGTTTCATACCCATATGAATTTCCCCTCTTTCTCTTGCTTGCTTGAATTGCACTCTTCCCCAAGTTGATCGTACTCATACCCCATGCTCTCAATAACTATGGGATGTGACTCTCACACCCACCCTCTTACACGAATTCAATGATTAAGCTCTAGAACAGTCAAAAATTAAAGGAAGCTTCATGGTAAGGATAATTTAGAAAGAAATGGTTTGGGTTTAACAAACATGGGTAAACTCCCCCCCACCCCCCTGGACCCCTTCTCTCTTTTGTGGATACTTAGCCCCCAAATATTTGTTTATGTCCATGTCCAGTTGGCGATAGATTTTATTCAGTATATTCAATTTACATCATTTACATATTACATTGCTTTGACTCTTGGCCATACATCACATTTACAATATACATCGCTAGTTTGGGGTTTGAGAATGGGGGTGTTACATTACTCATATGACATTGGTGCTTTTGGAGGATCATTTTGTTCATTTCCTTGTTCCAATCATCCTCCTAATATATTCTGAGAGAGATCAACTATGTATTGTTCATGGCTATGATCTATTTTGACATGGGTCCACAATGTATGCTTTCATGGCCATGACATTTGCTTTATACATGCATTTCATGGATCCATGGTGTACTTGATTTGGAAACCATGCTTCTTCGCACCTTATTATTGGTATGCCAATCTCAAGAAGAGAGTCATCTAATACCTTGGTTTATGTTATAGGTACTTCGCTGATCAAAAGTCAAATGAAATCCACGTAGCCCCACTAAATAGCTTCCTCCATTATATCATAATGTATTTCGACCATAAGCTCCCCTTCTGACCTCATACATTAGGGGGGGCATCTTTAATGGCATCCTTTGACACCCTAATTGGATTATCTTATTTGGCCTTTATCCCTTACACCCAAATCATCTACAACTTGGGCCTATTGTTCTCCTAGATCAAAAATCCTTCTTAACAATCCACATGCTACTCTTTCTAATCAAAGGCATGTATACATGCTACTCTCCTTCAGAAAAGGTGTATGTGCCTTCAAAAATCATTAAAAAATATAAAAAAATGTAAAAATTGCATGCTTTTGAGCGAAGTTTATGAGATAACCACTTCTTTAACTTCATTAATCCCGTGGAAAATGGTCTCAACCATTTTGAAATGGTATAAAAGAGGCCTAATTGAAGGAGAAATGGAGCACTATTTTTATATCAAAGCTATCATCAAGCCGTAAGTAGTCACAGAAATTTTATCCCTAGGTTTTTATGACCACCATCTCTCTAGAAATCCTTGTTTCTTGTAGATCTCATCTCCCCTTTCATGTTATTGAGGATGAATACATATTGGCCTTCCTCTTCCTTGCACAGAGGAAAACATATTAGGTGAACCAATCTTGAGTGGCCCAGGGTTGGAGGAATCCAAATAGCGGTTACAGGTTGTGCCAACAGCAAAATTCAAGTAAACATTTGTTGTATTTGTTGTTAATTTCAATAAAAAAGGAAATATCTCTTCTTTCCCTCCCCTAAACTATAAGTTTTCTACATATAATTGATCTATTTTTAGTCTTTAGTAGTGGTTCTAACTTACCTGACAAAGTTAGTTAGGGTAGTTATTTAGCATTTCTTTCATTTTCTACCATTTGTTTGATGAAGGTTCTTGGCTTTATTGTGTGCAAGTTTGTGAATTTGGGAAGAAGAAAAGAGGATTGCGACGAAATCAATCTACCAAGATCATATCCTACCATCAGTTAAACCAAGTGTGTTCTCCTTAACATTTAGTTTGATTTGTTATAAACTACTCTAGGGAAGGATCAACATTGTTCTTCAAATTCCTGATATGTGATGGTCAGCCCTAGTCATAGGATAGATATAATTTAGCTACAACAATAAAAGGATCTATAATCATTTTTTGTTTTAATTTATTTTATATCTTTACCTCCACTTGAATTTTTTTTATTCGAAGGTGTGTGAAGAGATTTGGAGTATCTCTAGCGAATCACCAATTGTTGAGTCCACAACACACCATAAAAATTTTGCAATTTTTGGGTACCTTTTTTTCTTTAAGTTCTTGTTTATACTAGAATATTTTATGCATCTTAGTTTCAATGATTTCTTACATATTAGTGAGTCGTTTTTGTTCATCCCTTTTGTCTCAAAGAAAAAACAAAAAAATTGCAAGTCTTTTGACCACTATTTAAACAAAGTTTCATTGTTATTAGCGAGTTGAAATCACTTTTCATTGACTATGAAAAGTCACTTTTTGCACCAATTTAGAAGTGAAATTTTGCACCGACGTAAAAATGAAATTAAGGCATTGATTCCTAGTGCTACTCCAAAGTTAAATTTTTCACCAATGAGTGCTCTCAATGATTACTTTTCTTTTTTTCCCAAAAGAAAAGTGGAAAAGGGTAGCAATATGAAAATGAAAATTCACGTCGATAATACTTGTATTGTGTTTTTTCACTTTTTTTCTTCATTATTTAAAACCTAATCAGTGACCCCACTTCACAGAACTTTCAAGGCTCTATATGATCACTCACCTACATGAAATTTCTATAACTAACGCAAGTTGATCATCAAAAGAAAAACTATTTAGCCATCGGTAGCCATTAATTCCTCGATTCAGTAGTTGGACTATCCAATAACAATTAAATTTCGTACATTTGCATAATCCAATCCAGTTCGATCTAGATTTAGCAATAGCACTAGAATGGTTCAAATTCATTATAAATGTTCATGCATTGCCATTTTTTTATCACCGAAATTAGGATTTGAACGTTGTGAGTGAGTAGCGAGATATGTGCAATAGGATTGCAGCATTAAGAGATTAGATTCTAAAGTGTGAGTCAAAAATTGAAACATAGGACAAGTGGACAATCTAGTGCAGTATCTTTGTGAACCATTACATGTTCAATGTCAGGATTTATCCACATCCCGTGCGTGTGAATTAATCTCTTTGAACGAATTCAATTGTGCATTGTTTTCTTGCCATAACATTCACAGTTCAAGCATTCAAAGTATGCTCATAAACCCAATATTTCTTTAGTTTGATTGAAGAATCAATCTCTTTGAATGAATTCGATTGTGCATTGTTTTCTTGTCATAACATTCACAGTTCAAGCATTCAAAGTATGCTCATAAACCCAATATTTTTTAGTTTGATTGAATGTTCCTTCAATGTAACAAATTAGGAGGGGTTGAAGATAGTTGGTTTTGTTGTGTAAATAAATGTGTGATTCTCATTTCTCCCCAAATTATTTGTCAAACCTTGTATTTCATCTCATATTAATTATGCATTATAAAATTTGATGATATTTATACTGACATGTATATTATAATGGAACAGTTTGTTACAACAGATCTCATAATATTATGAAATCTTAGATTATGCAATTTATTTCCCTTATATCCTAGATTAATTATTACTAGCTTATTGCTCAGATTTTTGAAAACAATTGAATACAAAAATGAAAGAACATGCAATTATATACACCATCCACACAATTAAACACAAGATATATCCTGGGAAACCCGATACAAGAGAAAACCTAGCTAGAAGGTGAGGCCTATGCTCTTCTCTCTTTTCTTCAATTATGAAAATGTGACTACAAAGAAAGGGGAGACCCACTATGGATTTGCCTTCGGCTTTGTGGAATGAATGGCTATGATAGAATCTCATACCTCCTCTATTATGCTCTCAAAATCCACTCCTTGGATTGTCTGTTTAACTATAGAACAAGTACAATACAAAAGAATGGCATCCCTTCTCTTCCTAGCAGAATGATATTTAACATAGCCTGATAGCCATCTAGGGTTAGGGTTTTGTCATATTCAACCCTCAATTAGTGATAAGGTTTTGGACCTTCTAGAATATTCTTGAAATTCCACACGTGGAGATCCCTGCTTGTGTGAGTAATAAAGGTTGACATGGCATCCACTCATACCATGGTGATCAATAAGGTAGGTCAAGTTATGGGAGGCATAACTTCCACATACAAGCTCCAATTCATGTGATTTTTGCACCGTTGGAAAGGTCTCAATGTGTAGAATAATGAATTTCTAAAGGGGGATCATAAAAAATAATTAAAAATTAAAGTATCCATGGGTGAAGGAAGTAACAATTGGGAAAAATCTTATTTGTTATGGCTTTTGATGAGGCTTGCAGTTGAGCAAGGAGTCATCCAAATGCAGATAATGGGTGATTCCAAAATTTTTATAGATTGGATCAATGGTAAAATTATTTTTCGAAAACTTCTCTCTCTCTCTCTCTCTCTCTCTCTCTCTCTCTCTCTCTCTCTCTCTCCTATTATGGAAAGAGTAAAACAACTTAAAGGAAAATTTTCAAAAAAATTATTTCAATCAAATACAAAGAGAGAATTGAATGTTCGAGTTGATGCACTTTCTAAAGAGGTTCTCTCTCTTCATCTAAGATGTTTAAGATCAAAAGAAGAGGAGGTTGGCATGCAACTTCCAACAATTTGTGCATCCTGTATGATTAGTCTCTTTAGCTAAAAGATAGCATATTCAAAATACAGTGGATAAAAATTTAATTTCACTAAGGACATGATGCTTTCTAGATGTTATATGTAAATATTAATGTGGATTTCTTTATTTTTGATGAATGTATAATCGACATTGATAGAAAACAATCTATATAGTTTTGTAGAGTTATCGTTGTCCTTAAAAGAACATTTTCGAGTGCCTTCATGCACATACAATGTGTATTTTGCATTTATGACTAAAATAGTAAATATACAAATTTTTATTGGAATATGTGTGTATTTTTAACCATTAAATTTAAATTAAAATATTTGTTTCCAATTAGTATATTAAATTTTCATATTTACATAAAAAAAAATAAAAAATAAAAAATGTATTATGTTAATTGGGTTTAGCTTGGGTGGTTGAGAGGAATTGTTCTCCCCACCTGCGTTCAATTCTCGCAAATGACATGTTAATATCATAATGAGCATTTGTTGTAATGGCTTCGAGCCTTATTGTTTACCAACCTTATGTCCTGAAGATTCTAGGGTTTACCCTTGTCCTTGAAATGAGGGGGAGTACTTGAGGGTTTTCCATGGTCTTTGTAAACTAGAAAGAAAAAAAATGTATTGGATGATCATTTACTCTATTAAATTATTATGATTTTTTGATGGAGTCTTTCAATGAATCAAATCAAATTTGACTATGTCAATGTTCATCAAACACAATTCAAATTAATGTCACAAAATGATTAAAAAAAACGTGCAAAATATGAAAAAGAAACTAAGTAATAACATCACACTATGAATGTGAATACGCATTCAAATACATGCATGCCTTATGCAAATTACTCATGGAGTATTATGCACCTCAAGAATTCAATAAGATGCTCAATCCAAATATGACATGTCTCAATAAATGGAAGAGAAAATATATGCATGATGGCTCTTGTAACATAGCATAATTATGTAGTTGGCACATCTATCTGAATAATGTATGTAACACTGTTATACAAAGACAAACTTTCATATTTAAGAAAACATTGCAAGCCATATAAATATCACATGAAAAGTATATCAATAAATTAGTATATCACTTTCAGAGATACAGATAGCTTATAATGTCTTTTTTTAAGGTGATTAATTGTCTTTGTACATATGATGTTTTGTAGATTATTCATATGCAAGTGCAAACTACATTATAAAATTGCAAAATGGTTACAACAACAACCATGCCTATATCTCCTCTTCAATCTATTAACACCTATCATCTCTCATTGAGGTTCTTAGATTGAATGCATGAGATGTAAATGCTCTATGGAGTGTATATATATGTGTGTGTGAAATTTGATTCATCCCTAAAATCTTTTTACCATTTTATGATAGTTTGAAATGTGTTTAATGTATATTGACATGTCAAATTTGATATTGATCGATGATTCATTTAGTACATGTTCAAAGAATCAATAATCAAATTAATAGACCAGCACAATTTGTTTTCGACTAAGAAAACAAAATTCACATTGTAATTAAAAACCAATATTTCAAATTGTTTGTTATGCAATCTTGACACATTGTTTAATGAAATGTTATTTAACATGAATTTGTATTTAATGAAATATTATTAAACATGAACTTTGACTATGTTTTTTTCACCTTCTCCATCATCCAATATTATGACACAAGATTATTATTACATGCAACATGTTGCATGGACGTCTAGTAATGCCCTAACATCAACTTTAACATGAATTTGTATTTAATGAAATATTATTAAACATGAACTTTGACTATGTTTTTTTCACCTTCTCCATCATCCAATATTATGACACAAGATTATTATTACATGCAACATGTTGCATGGACGTCTAGTAATGCCCTAACATCAACATGTTGCATGGACGTCTAGTAATGCCCTAACATCAACACAATCGTGAATATTTCTTCCCATAATCTCTTTAAGGCAAAAATGCCTCCATCCCATCTCTTAAATGAATATGACAATATCCTCATTTGCATTCCTCATGTTTTTGCATGGACTTCTTGTAATGCCCTGACATCATCAGCGAAATAATGAATATGGCTGCTCTTAATCTCCCTAAGGAAAAAATGTGCCTATCCCCAATCTCTTAAATGAATATAGCAATATCCTTAATCTGATTAAAGAAAATATATATGAATTTATTCCCAATCTAACTAAAGAAGATATAAATTTGTTCCCTGTTTTTATTAATCCCTATGTCGTTACCCCTTACTACACACCAAAAATGAATATCAACCAGAGTTGTACACGTGTTTTTATTTTCATATGTAGAAACTCGTACGATGCCCATGGCTATTGCCATTATGCCCCACACAAGAATTTGGCATTAGTGGTATTTCTGTAATATGCAATGAACTTCTCAACGATGATTTTCTTAGAGAAAATGTAAAAACCTCAATGGATATTCTTAAGATGAGAAAGGCGATACTTCAATTTTAATTTATTTTCTCACTTGTATATAGCATTTGTCACTTGCTTATGGCTTAAATGCATTGTAGTATTTGGTGTTGTTATTGGATGGAGTATTTATAAAATTTATTTTTTCTTACCAATGGAAGATTCCAATATTGAGTGTTTAGATAATTCGAAATGGTTTTGTTTTTTTTTCAGTTCCAAGTGTTCTACGGTGGGTATGGTTAAAAAGATTATTTTTAAGAAAATTCCAATATTGAGTGTTTAGATAATTCCAAGTGTTTTTTTTTCAGTTCCAAGTGTTCTACGGTGGGTATGGTTAAAAAGATTATTTTTAAGAAAATCTGTAATAGGAGACATTTTTATTTTGTCAATATTTCAGACCCAGATCGAAGTTCATCTTCAAGATGATGAGTTAATTATCGAATTGCTCAATCAAATCTATTAATATTCATTAAGACATATTCATGTGTAGTTTTTTAATCGTAGAAAGATTTACTAATATTCATTAAGACACATTCATGTATAGTTTTTAAATCATAGAAAGATTTATTAATATTCATTAAGACACATTCATGTATAGTTTTTTAATCATAGAAAGATGTTACCTTCATTTCTTTAGTCATCTATTCGATATTCATTTCTTTAGTCATCTATTCAATATTCAAGATGAGCCAAGTTGGGTGAGACAAGATGAAGTTGGGTGAGACAAGATGAGCTGGCACGATATCACCGGGACCAAAAGGAATAGATGGGAGAAGTTGGGTGAGACAAGATGAGCTGACATGATGTCACCGGAACCAAAAGGAATAGATGAGAGGGGTCAGACAAGGTAGAGGATACAATTGAAACAATATGAAATCTAAATCTTATAATTGTGTCATTCTTAACAAAGAAGCATGTATCTATCTTAATCTTGTATATATTAAGTAAGGAGATTAAGGATAAAAAACATGATGAAGAAGAAATAACCTTACATAAACATATAATAGCATTAATACACTACTAATATATAGTATAGGGTTATACATATATAGTATGTTAGAAAATTAGTTAAAAAGGGGATTTTGCACCCAACTAATTGGAGAAAAGGTTTGTGCTCTATGTCCATTGTGAATGCTATGTGAGAAGCATCTCCAGTGTTCAATCATGTCAGAGGTTGAAGACCATCCCCAAACCTTGGTTAGTGGTAAGATTAACCTACTTGTTGTAGGGCCTAGTCGACTCTGCCAATTAGACCTGTCATTCAACCAACCAAGTCAACTGCAGAAGTCATATAGGGAAGTTGGTCGAGCAGACAGTTAGAGTCGATCGACCAAGTAGTTAAGAAATATAACTGACATGTAACCGAATGATGTGTGTGGGGGGGGCGAGTGGGCGCTATGTAACAGAGAGAGGGAGAGGTTGTGTTATCTACATAATAAAGTGCATTTGATGGTTCTCCCACTACTTGTGTATGCTTTCATGTGTCTCTATGTGTGCTTGTATATGATGCTATAATATATGTTGCTATGTGTAAGGATCTACTAGTAACTTATCGTAATTTCCCTCAAACTACAACATTGGTTTCGTTGTTGGTAGTTATGAACTCGGGCATGCATAAAGTAAAAGACATATAGATGTTAACTTTGGAAGACATAAATGAATGGTGGGAGCGCAAAATTAATAATTATATCAAGAATTACACAAGGAGGAATCCATTGATGATCGTAGAAGCATGTACACAGTCCTTATCAGAAATGCATGAACAATTCCTAGAAGCTATTCTAGAAGCACTATTCCAATATCTCAACCAACCTCCTAATGCGCAAACTCACTCCAAATGAAAAAATGATGCACAAAATAATAAACAGAGGAAGAACAAATCTGAACGAGTGGTTTGAAAGAATCGTCAGAAATTACATTGAAGAACAGGCGATTGAAGACAAAGAGTAAGCCGAAACTATAAAAAATAAATTATATACCAAGTTGCATGACAATTTCCTTTGCATCATCTCGTCCTTGCTTCACAAATTCCTGCTAGACAAGGGAGTCAAAGACATTGTCGAATACCGACCCCTTTTGGCCAATCCTCCTCTGATTTCAAATTGGCAAGAAAAACAAAAAGAGTGGGAAGAATTCCTCGAGGCTAGTTGCAAAGACACAAGAGAAGCTTGGGATTATTTTCTAAAGAAACAAAATCAGCCAGAATGAGCAACACCATCGACCTCGAGTAAGTCAGGCCAGCGATGGGGGGTTGGACAATCTGTGAAATGATATAAGTCGAGTCAGGTGCACCAAGTCAAAAATTTCTAAAGTCAAGAGGAATATAACTAAATCAAGTGAGAAGTTTGCATGGAGAACGTAGACCCATAAACCTTCAATTGATATTCAAAAATTGGAGCAGAACAAAAGGAAAAAGAGGCAAGAATAGTTACGAAATGAAAGGGATCCTAGAAGTTCACATAGGAAACCTACCCAAGCATGAAAGTTCATTGGAGCATCCCTTGAGAGCACCCCGATGACTCTTGGGAGGAGTAAAAGCTTGCAATTGAGTATGGAAACAACAAGCAGTTGACCAAGTCGATAGTATGGATATCGACGATTCACGACCTGTGATGCAACCTTCTCCCTAAGAATTCATATCCTGCACACTATAGACTTCCTCTGTCAGAGACTTCATGTGGATACTCAATCCCCAAAGGTGTGGTGTCAAACTAATAATGACAGTCAGATAAGAGATGTGCTTCTAATTGAAGTGCAAGAAAATATTCAAAATCGATCGGAGGATATACTCCTCCACATAAGAGATCTCACGAACTTCAGTCCCCTGCCAAATCTGCTTCTCGAAGATTATAAATCAAGAGAAAGTGGAAACAAATCAACACAACCCCTGAGAGGATGATTCGTAGAATATATAAATAAAGGTTGTCAGACATATGATATAATCCTAGGCGAAGAACAAATGTAATTAGCCATAGAATACACTCTGACTAAAGAATAATGACAGATTGTATTAGTCTAGTCGAATACTCAGATTTCGATGCTGCAAAGTAATACCACTTTGACTTCCCAGTCGATTCCAAATCTTGCAATAGTTGTAGTCTTGAAAAACCCCGAGAAAACGACAATGGGCCTCATTCATATCCCCATTTATGAAGGCGTTTAATACCCCAAATGACATTAATTCGTTTGTGAGAAACTTTGGGATGCAACTGATATTACCGATAAAGACAAACAAATGGCACAATTTGGTGTTGCACTTAGACCTAGGGCCCTCACTTGGTTCATGAACTTCACAGATAATCAACAATGATCGAAGGTAGAAATAAAATAGAGCTTACTTACATTTTTCAAAACACAAGATATAGGCCACTTGGCCAGGAAAAAATTGAAAGAGATCAAACAAAGTCCAGGAAAAACCGTCCATGAATATGATAAAAGATTCAAAGATATTTTAAGCCAAATTCCTTATGTGATTGAAGAAAAATTATTGGTACAATGGTATGTGGCAGGACTGTTACAAAAAATTTGAGTATCATTATGCATGTACAACATCTAATCGTGTGAGGAAGCGTTGAAAAAATCCCAACGCATAGAAATGGATGATGAGGGAGCATCGACTTCATCAATAATTGAGAAAATATTGGAAGGGAAACTTGTAGAACTACAACAATCAATCAAAAATATGTCTATCTCACGAAATGAACTTTGGTGCACTATCTCATCTAGTGAAAGACATACAAAAGACTATTGTAAATTCAGCGATGCACTGGATCCAGTAGTCTGATGCATTCAAATTGAAACGTTCTGCAACATCTGTGAGATTGTAACAAATCATGCAAGAAAGGACTTCCCACATAACTTGAGCAACGCCCGACCAAAATGGTGCCATATTTATGAGGAAAATAACCATTCCACACAAGAATGTCGGTTAAACGAGAAAAACATAATGAACATCCATTCGGTATATCATACACAGACAGTCGACCAAAATGTTGACCAAGGAAATGGAAATGACTATAGAGGTCGAGGTTGTGGGGGTTATCAAGGCCGAGGCAGAGGAGGGCGAGGACAATTTGGCAGAGGATGCAGTCGAGGTCGTTATTACTGCTTTAATTGTTGGAAGGACGACCACATAAGTCTTGATTACCCAATAAAGGAAAGAACTGATCTCAAATTTTGCAACATATGTGGAGTGGGGGATCACTCCCTTGAAGACTTTCCAATCATATTATATAAAGTGATGAATAAGTGGAATGTGAACCTCTTGCATACAATTCCCAAGCAATACATCTTAAATTTAAAAAACATCCATGTAATAACACGGTCAGGAGCGGGTGAAGACATCTACCCAGACCCACCAAATCAACAAAGGGGAGGTCGAAATGCATATTACAACCCAAAGCATGAAGAAAGAATAATGCGGGAATCAATGAAGTTCTTCAGGAATATCAACCAAGATAAATCAAATGGAAATAAGGGAGTACAATCAAGTATTCCATGCATTGCTTTAGAAGAATTTATCCAATTACTAAAAGAAAAGCAGTCGGTTGGTCACATCATCAACTAGTTGAGCATCCTAAGAGAATACAAAGAAGATCAAAGACCAATTAAATATATTCGAGAATTGTCTCAGGAAAGAAATACAAGCAACAAGTCGACCTAGAAATTGATGTCCATATGATTAAACAAGTCGTAGTCGAATTCGGTTTGCAAGTAAATATCCTCCCCAGAGAAACATGGGTTCGACTTGGAAAACCCCTACTACATCCAACAATGAATTTCTTAAAGTTAGAAAATCAAAGGTTCATTGATCCAATTGGCACACTTAAAAGTGTCATAACAACTATAATGGGAATTCCAACAAGAGTCGACTTTGAAGTGATTAATCTGGTCGAAAGCATCCCCATTTATCCTGCATTAGTTGGAAGACAATGGGTTCGAAATATGAAAGCTAAAATCTCACTTGAAAGGGATAGAATCAAATTGAAAGGTAGCGATAGGAAAATCATAATACCATTGGACCCAAAAGAAGGAAAACCTTGGGTCAAAACATGGGACGAAGCCCAAGAAGCATGACAGTTGTATCAAGTAATGAATGAACAAAAAGACAATGTCAATCCTAACAGTGAAGGAGAAATTTTAGTCAGCTCACCATTGTCAATAAGGTAGAACTCAGATACAAAACCTTATAATTGGAAAATGGAGAACTACGAAGCTCAAGCTAAGGAGTGTTAGTCTATAGAGGTAATCCCAATAAAGTGATCAAGAACATTATTTTCAGTATAAGTTGTCCCTATCGTACTTGATAAAAAAGACACCAACACTCATCCTGACTAACACACAAATGAGATCTCCCCTACGGTTTAGTGAAAGAAATTCCCCAAAAACTCATGTTGACGAAATATCCAAATCAGTTGGAGAACAAGGGAGGGTGCAAAGTATAGTAGAATCCTTCACTGGCCAAGCAGCCTGATGGTGGGAAACCCATGCACCGCGACTACAAACTTGGAACATTGCTACCTTGTATTTTGTAGAAATATTTCACAGAAAAAAATTGTTAGCACAAGTCAACATCTCGACTTTTAAACATGTGTTTGACCTAGTTGCTCACATTCACCAATGTGAGAATGAGTGGAGAAGAGTAGGCTATCGGGATGAAAGGGTATGGCCACACATGTTCTCAAACACACTAGATGATATACCACATAAGTGGTATAAAATTGAAGAAGCATGTGGCCACACATTCGATTGGAATGAAATCAAAGAAAATTTCATTAGAGATTTTGAATTCATCCTTGAAGAGGAATATTTGCAAGAGGTTGCAAAAGAAATCAAACATTTTCTTGAAAAAACAAATCCCGACCAAATTCAAAAAAAAGGCAAAGCAAAAGTTGACATGGGATCAACTTCAACTTGCAATTTTGTGTCTGCACAAAATCCAGATAGTATAATGGTTTGTCGAATAGAAACGAAAAACATAAGTTTTCTAGGGAAAATCTTTCAATGGAAGAGAAGTCATCCAAGAGTACATAATCTTGTAAAAATAGTTTACTCACTGACCAAGGAAGACAAAGAATACAAGGAAGACATAAAAAAAACTCAGCTTCGCCTTAAGCTATAATAAGGTTGTAGAGGGAGAATGTCAATTAAATGAATCTAATGCACCCGAGTGGATGGAATCAGAAATCAAAACTAAGTAATTTGACATATCAATAGATGGTCGACTGAAAATTACCAGAATAGGAAACTATTGGGCTGGAAAACAAACCACAGAGATAGTGTGAGAATATCATGATGTCTTTGCATGCGATTATAAAGACCTGGAAGGATTGGTAGAAGAGATGGGGGAGATGAAAATAGACCTCATCCCTAGGGCCAAGCCTATCAAAAAGTGGTCGTACAAGTTGGCACACAAATATAATCCCATAGTCTAAAAAGAGATAAAAGAAATGCTAGCTTCCAACATCATATATCCTATCGACAAATCAAAGTCGGCAATCCCAATGGTCGTGCAACCCAAAAACATGACCCTAAGAAACTTAGAATATGTGTTGACTTCCGATACTTAAACAAGCTTACAGTAACTGATCCATTCCCGACGTCGTTACCGATAAAATCATTAATGAAGTCGTGGGACACGATTGTTATTCTTTGACATATGGCTTCTTAGGCTACAATCAAGTACCTATTGCAAAAGAAGATCAAGGGAAAACAACATTTGTTTCTGATTTCGACTCATTTGCATATAGAGTAATGTCATTCGAGCTCAAGAATGCCCCAGCCGTATTTTCCTGGATAGTTGTCAAAGCATTCCAGTAATACATTTACAAAACAATGGTTATGTATTTTGACGACTGGACCATTTACAGCCTGCTGAAAGATCACACCCAATGGTTACGAATGATGTTGGAAAGATGTAGACAAATTCACTTGTCCTTAAATATCAAAAAATGCATCTTTGCCACACCCATAGGTATTCTTCTGGGTCACATTGTATGTAAAGATGGAATCAAGGTCGACATGGAAAAGATCAAAGTTATTATCGACCTAAAACCACCAATCAATCAGAAGAAAATCAAAATATTCCTTAGGCATACTGGATATTACAGAAAATTTATTTGACATTACTCCACCATAACTTTTCCCATCGACGAGCTATTGAAGAAAGAAGTTGAGTTACAATGGAGTCAAGAATGTAATGAATCTTTTGCGCTCTTAAAATGAAAACTAGTAGAAGCACCTATATTAAGACTTCCAGGCTGATCATGAAAGTTCCATGTCCATGTCAATGCATCTAATGTTGTTGTTGGATCAGTCCCAACCCAGCCATACGACGACATGGTTGATCACCCAAATGCATACACTAGTCAAAAACTGAATAAATCTTAAAGAAATTATTCGACAACAAAGCAGGAGGCTCTTGCCATGATTTTCTCCCTTTAAAATTTTTGACATTACTTATTGGAAAATCCATTTATCTTCTTCATGGAAAATCAAGCACTTAAGAACTTAGTAAACAAATCGGTCCATCAAGGGAAAATATTTCAATGGATACTATTGTTCCAAGAGTTCGACTTTGAAGTAGTAGTTCGACTTTCAAGTAGTAGTCCGACTAGGAAAAAATAATGTCATCCCATACCATCTATCTCTACTTGAGATAGGAGAATATTCAACTAGGATAGAAGATGACTTATCGGATGCACATATGTTTTGGGTTGAATTCGCCCACAAGGAACTCGAAGAAATTTCAAACTTTTTAGAACAAGGGAAGTCCCCTAAAGATCTCCCAAACAACAAAAGAAAGATCCTAGCACTGAAAGTAGCACCATTCACTCTCATGAATGGATATCTCTACAAGCTAGGCATTGACAATATTCTACGAAGATTCGCATTGGAACATGAACGTGTGGATATAATCAATGAAGTGCATACAGGCCCAATGGGAGGTCATTTCCAAGCCTACATGATATCCAGAAATATCCTCCAATCCATTATTTAGTGACCGACCTTACACAAGGACTGTTGAGAATAGGTTAATAAGTGTGATAAATGTCAAAGGATGGGTCGACCCTTGTGGAAAAATGAAATTCCTTTACATTCAGTAAATCCTAGTTTATCGTTTGAAATTTGGGTTATCGACTTCGTCAGTCCCTTCCCAAAAAGAGAAAAAATAAATGGAGTGAAATACATCATCACAACAGTCTAATATCTAACTAAATGGGAAGTGGTAGAACTAGTTGAAAACTGCACAAAGGAAACAACGGCCAAATTCATCTATGAAAATATAGTAACCAGATCCGTTTGCCCCTTAACAATAATCAGCGATCAAGGAACTCATTTTATCAATAGCACAATTGAAGTATTACTTAAAAAGTTCATGATTGACCACAGGAAGACGAATTCCTATCATCCACAATCCAACAGAGTCGTTGAGTCGTTCAACAAAACATTACATAAAGGTTTAACAAAAATATGTGGACTCGACAGGGAGGATTGGGATGATAAGGTTCCAGTAGTATTGTGGGCTTATAGAACAACATACAAAATATCAACTGGCAAAATGCCATTTAAGTTTGTATATGGTCAAGATGTTGTAATTCCACTACACTTTTGTGCAAATGCAGGAAGGATAGCATATGTCCTTGAATTCGACCATATTCTCAATACAAGACAAAGTTTCTACCAACTGAACCAACTAGAGGAAGAAAGGTTGCTTGCACAGTAGCATCAAGAAGCCCAAAAGAACCAACAGAAATCTTGGCACGACTGACACATCAAAAAGAAAGATATCAACATAGGAGATTTGGTACTACTATATGACAGTTGAATAAAAGGGAAACCACAAAAAATAGAAACTACCTGGTTGGGTCCTTATGTGGTCAAGGACATCCAAACGACAAGAGTTGTACAGCTAAGGACCTTGCAAGGGCACCCATTTTAGAAATTAATTAATGGGGCCTGTCTAAAGAAATACAGTACATAGTAGTCTCACAACCTACTGGTGAAAACCTCTTTGGGGGCGCCAGCAAGAGCCAACTAGGTCAAACACCCTTCAGGGCATCCTAGATCGAAGTCGAGAATAAGAGAATAAATAAAGAAAAGAAAAAATAAAATAAGATAAATAAGATAAGCAATAAAAGAAAAGGAAAGATTAATAAGGAAATAAACAAGTCAGTTATCAGAATTAGGTACAGAACTGATTGATGATTACAATTTGTATGACGGACTCAAACCACCAAAAGAATTCATTCAAGCCTGCCATATTTAAACATGAGAAGAGAAGAGCATATGGTCATCACTAAATTCATTCAGAGAAGAAAAGCAGAAACCTAGAGAAAGCTCAACACTAAGGAAATATCTATGCCATCTTTTAAACAAACGGACCAGACAATCCAACGAAAGAGAAGTACTTCATTCAGTCAAATGTGAAGTCCCTCAATCAAGTGAGTCTGAATTCTATAGATCAATCGAGCATGGAAACCATAATTAAAGTGAGCATGATCATCTTCAAACAATTCAACAAAGAGAATGTGGCTTCAAAAAATCAAACATCAATCAAGTCGACAAAAGAAAGGGAATTGACTTGGTCGGATGATTCGAGCAAAGATCCTCAATCAATTAGAAGAACTGACTCGACTTGATCACACTAGAAAATAAAATAATAAAAGTCAATCGAGTCAGGTAAACTCCCTGAGAAAAGAAAATCGACTTAGTCGAAACAACTGGTCACTCAGAGTACGTTGATATAATTATTGTCCGACGAGATGAGTTCGACCACCACACCGTCGTCAACGCAGGTATCTCTTCACACATACAAGAACTTATGCCTGACATTACTATTGACGTGTGCCAATTAATGACACTATTGGCCAAATAAATTCATCAATCCACCTTGCGCCTATAAATATAGAGGAGGCATATGACTTCGTCTCACTATTGTTCACCCCCCATCACCCAAGTACTCAGAGCATAGAAAGTGCAACCACTCATTCGAATCCAGAGCTTCAGCAACTAAAATCTCAAGCTTACCAATAGGAAACCACAGTTATGCCAAGGATGAGAGGCTAGGTTGCGGATGCCTTGGGTGAGCCAAGAACAAAATCCAAGTTCAAAAGAACAGGCACAACAGAACTGGAATCCCACATGAAAAATATCCGAGGAGCCAAGATAGAGGAGATTGATTAGTTGAGACATTGGAAAAAAATCATTGTGTGGGGAATGGAAGCTGGAACATGGAAGGAAGAAATAAATTTCCTGGAACTGGTCGACATCCGACACTTTTTGGGCACACCAGAGGTTGCAGATTTTGGGGGTTGGAAAGAAGAAGCCACAAAGTTCCTGCTTAGTTGATACCATAATGAACACTTATAGCTAGACTTCCTAATCGAAATTACTGGGGGAATGATACATCGGGTCACTATAATCCCGCATGGGGGTACCCTGGTAGTAAAAACCCTAAATTCCAATGATTGGATTCAATTCCTCACGAGAGGAACCTCAGTAAAGAACTCAAAGGGACTTCTAATCAATAGGGTAATTGAACTCAAGGAGAAATGGACTTGTATAATAGTCTCATTATGATTCATAGTCATAGGTCAGGGCTCACACGTGAAGCTCACAATTCTAGAACCCATCAGCCAGATACTTCAGTCGAGTTCCAAATTCGACTAGGCTAACCACTTAGTTGCCACAATTAAAAGCAATTGCATGGAGTGCCAGGAAAATGGGTGAGCATTTAAATTTCCATATTTTCTAATTTGTCTCACCGTGATCCAAATTAGCCCAATCGAGGAGCCCACATTCACGTTAAGACAAATCTCAACCATGGAAAATTATAAGATTTTTTCACCAGGAGAAGTCAAGTCATCAGATTCCTTGTCAGCTAAGGTAATGTTCAAAAGTTGGGTCAACAATTTGAAAACTCTATCACAAAAATGGAGAGTCAAATAGAAAGTCTGATGGGACTCACCACCAAGCACCCACATTCAATTAAGTCTCAACAACACCAAGCTCTGGTGTGGAGTCAGTGGAGGGTCAAACTGAATAGAACTAGAGTACTAGCTGACGAAGCTGCAAATATTTCAAGAGCTCGATAGACAATTGGGGTTTGAAACACAAATCCCACCAGAGGTGTTAAGTGACAAATTGACTATTTTAACACCCCTGACAGATGCAAAGCATGAAGAAGAAAGAGAAGCGGCCCTCTACACAATTCCATTTAATCCAAACTTAGACATGGAAGGAGGCACCCCAGTCAAGAAGACACCAGTAAAGAGGAAGTAGCAAGAAAGAGCAACCAAGGGAAAACAAGTTGTTGACATAGAGGCAACCTCGGAGGATGTAGACATGATCTGGAAAGAGACATTCCAATTAGATATTTCTCTAGATTTTAATGACCGTTTAATGAGAGAAAAAATTGCTTCTTTCACAAATAAGTTAGCTAAAAGGGTCTGATTAAAAGAAAAATAGACTCGATGGGAAAAAGTTGTCACAAGAAACTTTCTGAAGTCGAGTGTGGGATCACAGTTCAAGGAAGCAATGGAAACCCTAAATGAGAAGCGTGTTGAAGCAAAGAAGACCAAAGCATCCCTAGACAAACAAGTTGAGACAAGGAGACATCAAAAACAAAGGCTAGAAGTCCAGCAGGAAGAAAGCATAGGTCGAATGACTACTACTACAACACGTCGATTAAACACAAGTAGACTTGACCCCAGAAAAAAACATGTCCCAAAGAGGCATTGAACAAGAGAATCTATATTCGACCTCTCAAGGGAGTCGCATTCGATCGACCCCATGCCAATAGTTGAAGAAAGAACAATAGCAAAAGGGGTAGCTAAACAGACAAAGCAATCAAAGATAGGGTGTCGACATGTATCATCTAAAGGAACCATTTTAGATTCACCTCCCAGTAGCATCAATCAAGAAAGTACAACACACTCGGGGTCAAAAGACATGAAAGAAGTCTTACAAAATGGCACTACCAAGAAGAATACTACAGTCGAGTTGACTCCTACAGGAAATTTGAATCCACTCGACTCGGCCCAACAAGAAACTTGCTCAAATAAAGAAATGCAGTTTTTTCCTCCAGACATATCTACACCAGTAGGCATGCAAAATCATACAGAAGGAAAGGGAGACAAATATTCAGGGGACAATACACATCCCCACTTCCTTAACCGCTACAAAATATTCTACCCATGTTCCATCTTCCAAATGACTTTCTCTAATTGTGTTTCTATATATTTTGGCTTGATATTACTTATGGAAAAAGATTGTATTCTTATCTCCTAACCTTAACCATAGACTTCAGTATTTTAATATCCAGTCTTCCTCTTATTTTATGAATGCAACATGCCATTTTCGATATATAGTTATTTCTTCCTTTATCATGTGTTCAGTTACCTCTGCAGTATCCATATTCCTTTGTATCACTTCAAGTTGATTCGGATATTCCTTCCTTTCTTGATCTGGGGGTACATAAGATAGTTTAATCCACTGCTTTAGCTCCTACTTAAATTTCCTTAGGTTGGATTCCCAAACATAGGATGGAGACCCTGAAATTGGCGACTAGACTCTATAATCATCTTTGTTGCTTCTTCATTCCAAACCCAGAGGCGGTTAAATCTAAAAGGAACGAGTCCAAAAAAATTTGGTGACTCGAATGTTAGCACATTGGGCTTGGGATACGAGACACCAAATGGGAATTTCTTGAAACAAATGAGATAATCCCTGAAAAAGAAATCATTGTGAACTAGAAACCTATCCAGGCAAGATGTAATAAAACCAAGGCCTACCCACTTATTGTTCCAAGCATATTTCCCTTTGGCTAGTTTGACATCAACTAAATCCCAGTCTGATATGAGATCTTCCATTCTTTCTCTCATGGGGTCTTGTACTGTACTACCACCTATTTTTTCCTAATCTGAGATGATTGAATTGAAGTCCCTTGCCACTATACTATGATTTACCGAAATATTTTATTTATAGGCTTGCAAGGTTTACCAGCACCCAATTTTTTCCAAATATCTAGCAAGCATATAAACATTAAAGAGAATGAAACACTTACCTAACTCTAAATGCAAAAAATGAGTCATTATCCAATGTTGTGAGCTATAAAATTCTACCATTGCTACCTTCATGTATCCCACATAGTATTGATTCCACTAGAAGCCCCTCTTGAGCTTATTGTTATGCCCTCATTGTTCCTCCATTTCTTTTTCAAAACATTCAAAACTTCCTTTTCATCCATCTTTGTCTCATGGATTAATGTTACATTGGGATTTTCCATTTTAATCAGAGCATTTAGTGCTTCTTCCTTATCTTTATTGCCCAACCCTCTGTAATTCCAAGAGACCACTATCATTATTTCAAATGTGATGTGGGTCCTTCTCCAAGTGGTTATTGGGATGCTTGGATCTCTAACCCTTTTCTCCCTTTATTTTTCCCACCTCCACCTATCAAATCCTAAATGGTATATTGTGTGCCCATTGCGCTTACTTTGTTTGTTGTCTCTTCTCTCACACCTTTCAAAGCTTTTCTTCCAGGTATCTTAGTAGACCTTTCCTCTTGTATTTCACTTGCCTCCCATGATTGTTGCACCTTCCTGTGAGTTTGTATCCTGGTTGGTTGTACTAATATTTTCTCAACCACATGATCAATCTCCTCTTATCCATCTAAATCCTTCATTTCTTCCTCAGTTTCTTGAGTTGCATTTTGGCTATCCAGAAAATAAAATGGTTGGAAAGTTTGTGGTGTGAGGATCAGCTCCAAGACCTACCTTTGAGCTTGTGAACCCCCTTCCTAATCCTCCGAAACCTTATCTAACACCTCAAGAAAAATTGAGGTTGAGGTAGGCCCTTGTTGATTGCCTCATGGATTGGGGTTTGATTGTTGAGATTGCCCAAATTTTGAATTGATTGGAGAAAAACATGAGAGTTGTTTGGATGAAGAAGGTGTCACGTTTGAACTATTTCCTTTGTTAGGGTAGATTTTCTTCTTGACAGGTTTCCATACATTTCCTTATTCTATAGTCATTGGGTTCTATGTCTGCTTCTTTTACATTTTTTTGCAAAGTGACCATATTCATAGCATATTTTAAATTTGAATGGCGACTACTCATAGTCCAATTGTTGAATATGAGTCCAATTATCTAGAGATAAATGTATAGCTTCAAGCAGGCCTTTTTCCAAATTGACTTCAACACATATCCTAACATAAGCATACATCCTAGATTTGGGTTCTGATTTATCAATGTACTTACCAAGAGTATTTCCAATACTTTTGAGAGCGTCATCACCCCAACAGTGAAGGGGAAAATGTAATAATTTGACCCTGACTAGGATAGCAGAAGGAATGTCTGTCTCTGGATCAAAATTTGGAGTCCATCTGTTGAGATACATAATTTTGGAGCCAAAGAAGGACCGCTCCTAAATATAAGATCCCTATCTTCCTTGAGTTCAAAAAGAAAGGCATAAAATCCTCAACCATAGAAAAATGATTGAGTTTGCATGTGATGAGGTCTACCAATTTCGGTGTATCCAATTTTCCATCAAACGCAGAGATGGCCATACCCCCTTGAACCGACTAATTAATCCTCTTTCAGAAAAATCCAATGCCTTAAATGCCTTGGGGTTGCATATGGGAGGCGCACCTTAGGCAATTGACCAAGTTTCATCACAAATCAGGAGGTGATCGGTTTGGTGGTGGATTTCCCCAATGAGGAAACTAGTTGTCTAAAGGTAGTTGCTTTGGAATCAAAATTAGGAGGATGGGAGCCTCCAAATGACATCATGAGCATTCATGATGGCCCTAGGGAAAGAGGAGGTAGTAGTGAGAATATAGGGTTTTTGTAGAAAAGAAGGAATAAACCTTTTGTAGTATACTTTCCCAAGTTGCCTCTTATATTGCAAAACGAATGAAATTTGAATTCCTCTTATTGAGAAGTGTAACTCAGAAGGTATTCACCATGTGTAGCATCCTAGGATGGAGGAGGAAAATGAAACTAGCCAAGTTCATGGATTAATCTCTTTACTAAAGTTTTACTTAGTAAAAAGTACATTAGATCTGTTATATTTTAATGTTGACTTATTAAGCACTTTTTCTAAAGTTAAAAGTGAAAATAATTTAAGAGATGGTTCTTTTAATCTTGGCCATCCATCTCATTGAGAGGATGAGGGTTGATCTCAGCCCTTGATATCTTTGGAGATAGGGTTTTCTCTTTCTCATTGAGATAAAAGAAATAGACTTGGTGGTTGGGCTTGCATTTTTGAAGAAAGAGAGAGAACTTCAGCTTGCAGAAGGAGTTTGCTTGAGGGTTTGCTGGAGAAATTTTGCAAAGAGGATGGAGGAGAATTTTATAGGAGGATTGTCTAGCTTCCTTAGCATTTTGCAGAGGCCAATACTCAGATCTGAAGTAGTCAGCATACAAGGTGACACAGAAGTGACACAAACAGCTGTACAATTGATGCAGGGGTTATTTCTCAGTCATTTTGGTTCATTGGTTTGGTATAGGGATGTACAATTGTTTTGGAAGTGTATTGTTGGGTTTTACTCAGGCATTTGATTGGATAGATCCATTTGTAAGAGATATCTATATTGTTTCTACTGCATAATAATAAAATCCACAAACTGAAGAACAGGTTTTCCCACATTGGGTTTTTCCCGGGGTTATTTTAGCCAAAAATACTTGTGTACTTCATGTGATGTAATTGTCGTTGTCTTTTACATTGTTCCTAGATTTAGTTTTTTCTATGCATTTTAATTTTTTGAAGAAACCTAGAAGCAACCTTACAAAAAACAATTTTAGAAAAATATTTTAAGTGCTAAGTGATTTCTGAGTGATATATTGTTGGATTTTTTTGTTTCACCTTGTTGGGTTTTAGTGGATTCACATGGTATCAGAGCAGTATTTTTGAAGGAACAACATCAGAGTTTTGTTTTTCAGACGGATTATTTCATATCTACAATAAGGAAAGGTTCAAATATGCAAAAAGAAAGGTTCAGATCTACAAAAGAAGGGTTCATTATTGCACAGAATCAGTAAGGAGACATTAGGGTTTGGACAAAGACACTTTCAAAATGGCCATGACCTTGAGAATGGACGATAGACTTCAAGGTGCTCAAAACCTTTCCACCTGGAAGAAAAGGGTTACCATGATCTTGGATGTCAATGATGTCCTTGAGCACAATGCAGAGACAACAACAGATCCTATGGATGCAGCATTGTTGGGACCCTAGAAGAAGGGTCAAGATAAGGCTAAGGGCATAATCCTTGATGGGGTAAACGATCACATAATCCGACACCTCAGAGGGAAAAAATCTACTAATGATATTTAGGTTTCCTTGAGTGGCCTCTACCAGAGTAAAAATGAGAACAGGGTTACGGTGCTTTGGGAGAGGATGAGAAGTACCAAGATGGAAAAGGGTGAAAGTGTGGTTCAGTACCTGACATGTCTTACACAGATCAGAGATGATCTTGTAGCAGTTTGCACAAATACAAAGGATTCTCAGTTAGTACATGTAGTCCTGAATGGATTTTCAAAGTCATGGGACACGTTCGTGCGTGGAATTGTAGCTTGGGAGAAACTCCCTGATTGGCAACATTTATAGGATGATTTTGTGCAAGAGGAGATTTGCCTTGGTTAGGCGAGTGGATCATATACAAGGTATGAAATTGTGGATGAGGAGGCTTTAGCGCTTGCAAGAAAAGGCAAGGGAAAGTCTAAGAAGAAGGGATACGGAAGTGGAGCAGATGGAAAGAAGAAAAGCATTGACTTCTCCAAAGTCAAGTGTTTCAACTATCACAAGTTAGGACACTTTGCCTCATAGTGTCCAGAAAAGAAAAAACGTAATCCACAGATGGTAGCCTCTATAGGAGTAGAGGAGTTTTGCAAAATATTTGAGGAGGATTTTTTCCTTTTTGCATGTATGTTGAGCTCAGTTGTCACAGATGTTTGGTATATGGATAGTGGCACTTCTTGTCATATGATTGGGTGCAAGGATTTCTTCAGTAGATTGCAGGAGGGAGTCATGAAAATTCATATTGAGTTGGTAGATAGTGCATGCTATAAGGCGCAAGGCATAGGCACTATATCATTTCAGAGGGATTCAGGTAAACCACTCCACTTTGTTGATGTATTGTATGTTCCTGGTCTTACGAAGAACCTCATTACAGTTTTGAGTCTTGACCCTAGAGGATAAAGGGTTTGAGGTGACCTTTCGTGGAGGAAAGGTGTACATTAGACCAAAGGGGTCAAAGGCCAAGATGGATAAGGTGATTGGGGTTCGCAATGACAAAGTGTACAGATTACATTTTGAGCTAGCGAAAGCATTATTCAGCAACAACACAGATTTGGGTGAGTTGTCACACAAACGGATGGGGAATCTACATTTTGGTGCATTGGGACATTTGAGACAGGAATTTATAGGAATGCCTCAGGTTGCAGCAGAGAGGCATGACCCTTGTAAGGGTTGCGCTTTGGGAAAATATGTTCGTAGAGCATTTCCATCTAGTGAGCATAGGTCCAAGGGGATCTTGGATCTAATCCATTCAGATGTTTGTGGTCCTATGAGTGTGTAGTCATTTAGTGGCTTCAGATACTACGTGATTTTATTGATCACTACTCCAGGAAGACCTGGATATATTTCCTTAAGACCAAGGATGAGGTCTTTGACAAGCTCAAGGAGTTCAAATCTTTAATGGAGAAACAGTCTGGTAGGAGGATCCAAGTACTTATATCGGATAATGGGGGTGAGTACACCTCTAATGAGTTCGTGGAGTATTGTGTTGTTGAGGATATTAAGAAGGAGCTCATGATTCCTTATAACCTGCAACATAATGGAATGGAAAAATGTAATAACAAGACCATAATGGGTGCAGTGCGTGCGATGATACATGATCAGGGGTTACCGATGTTTTTATGGGTAGAGGTCGATCACATAGTTGTATACATATAGAACAGAATTCCCCATACCATTATGGAGAGGTTAACACCCAAGGAGGTTTATACAAGTACAAGGCCAGATGTGAGTCATCTTCTCATATTTGGGAGTGTCTATTATTTTCATGTCCCTTCAGAGAAGAGAAAAAAGTTGGACCACACAAGAGAGAAGGGGTTACTAGTTGGTTATCGTGAGGTCTCCAAGGCCTACCGCATCTTTGTGAAAACATGCAGGAGGATAGTGGTATGCAGGGATGTACAGTTCGAGGAGGAGTGAACCCTAAAGAGATCTAGAGATATGCCAACACAGATAGAGGACCAACAAGGATAGGACTCGGGGCGAAAGAGTGAGGAGGCACAGATATAGAGTACAAGTTCATAAGCACATACACAAGATATAGGTACAAGTACAGGAGTTGGCAGGGAGACTAGTGGACAGGACAGTCATGAGACTAATGAGGAGGATGAGCAATGTGTGGTTGTTCAACAAGATGTAAACATTAGGCCACGACCTAAGTGGTACAGGTCCATAGTTAGTGATTCTAGACAGGTAGGACCTCCAAAGAGATCTTTCATACATGGTAGACCACTAGATAGATTCGGTTATATTGCACTCATGACAGAGCTTATAGATCTTGAGCCTTCCACTTGTGAGCAGGCTACACAGCATGGAGTTTGGCAGGAGGCCATGATGGAGGAGTATGCCTCCATTTTTAAGAACGATGTATGGGAGGTGGTGCCTAGGCCAGAGGGAAAATGGGTGGTTGGTTCCAGATGGATATACAAATTCAAGCATGTGGTAGATGGAAGCGTGGAGAAGTATAAGGTGTGCTTTGTAGCCAAGGGGTTTACACATAAAGAGGGAGTCAATTACGAGAAGACTTGTGTCTCGGTGGCTAGATATTCATCCATTCGAGCAGTGATTTCATTAGCAGTAGATATGGGCTAGCGCGTTCATCAGATGGACATGAAGATTTCCTTCCTCAACAGAGTTATTGAGGAAAAATTCTACATTGAGCAGCCTGAGGTTTTTGAGGTTGAAGACAGGGATACGCATGTTTCCAGGTTGAGACGATCCTTGTATGGGCTCAAGAAGGCACTTCGGTCATGGTACTCAAGGATCGACATCTATTTGAGAGAGACGGGTTTCCAGCGGAGTGAACCTGATCCGAACCTCTATTTTCTAGCGGGTGAGGTGCCTCTCATATTGGTTCTTTATTTTAATGATATATTTCTTACTGGAGATGAGCATCCAATTGCAAACTTCAAGGTTAACCTTACAACAAAGTTTGAGATGAAATACCTTGGTTTCATGCATTACTTCCTTGGTCTTGAGGTTTGGCAAGAGGATGGACGCTTCTTCTTGGGATAGGAAAAGTATGTAGTAGATATCTATCTGGAGGAAGATTGATGTATCTAGTGACAAACTGGAAGAAGATTGATGTATCTAGTTATGAGATAGTAGACCCCACCATCTATCGTCAACTTATTGGATCGCTCATGTATCTCGTTAACACTAGGATGGATATTAGTTTTGCAATCAACTCCTTGAGTTATTTCATGGTGGAACCTCAGAGAGTGCATTGAATAGCTGCAAAGCATGTGCTTCAGTACCTGAGAGGTATAGTGGAGTACGGGTTGTTGTATGAGCACAGTGGTGGAGTGAGATTGGGCAGGATGTGCAGAGGACAGAAAGAGCACTTCAAGGTGTTGCTTCAGCATTGGATCAAGTATTATATCCTGGTTCAGCAGGAAGCAGAGATCAGTGGCATTGAGCTCTATTGAGGTAGAGTACATGACAGCGATTTTAGCAGCATGTGAGGCACTATGATTGAGGAAGTTGTTCTTTGGACTATTCGGTGAGGAGTTAGAGGCTACAGTGATACTTTGTGATAATTAGAGTATCATCAGGATCTTTGAGAATCCTATGTTTCATGATCGCAGTAAGAATATAGACATTCGCTATCACTTCCTACGAGATTATGTGCAGAAGGGGGTCGTAAGTCTTCAATACATACAGACTGATGATCAGATGGAAGATATATTCATCAAGGCACTTTGTAGACAGAAGTTTGAGAAGTTCGGAGATAAGATAGGGTTGGTAAAGAATCCCTTCCTCATAAAGAGGGGGTGTTGATAAGTGTAACTCAGAAGTTCTTCACCATGTGTAGCGTCCTCGAATGGAGGAGGACAATGAAACTATCCAAGTTGATGGATTATCTTTTTGCTAAAGTTTTACTTAGGAAAAAGTACATTAGATGTGTTATATTTTAATTCTGACTTATTGAGCACTTTTTATAAAGTTAAAAGTGAAAATAATTTAAGTGATGGTTCTTTTAATCTTGGCCATCCATCTCATTGAGAGGATGAGGGTTGATCTCAACCCTTGATCTCTTTGGAGATAGGGTTTTCGCTTGCTCATTGAGATAAAATAAATCGACTTGGTGGTTGGGCGTGCCTTTTTGAAGAGAGAGGGTGAACTTTAGCTTGGAGAAGGAGTTTGCTTGAGGGTTTGTTGAAGAAATTTTGCAGAGAGGACGAAGGAGAATTTTACAGGAGGATTTTCTAGCTTCCTTGGCATTTTGCAGAGGCCAATACTCAGATCTGAAGGAGTCATCGTACAGGGTGATGTTGAAGTGATGTAGGCAGTCATGCAATTGACGTAGAGGATTGCGTAGGGGTTATTTCTCAGTCATTTTGGTTCGTTGGTTTGGTATAGGGTCGTATAATAGTTATGGAAGTGTATTGTTGGGTTTTACTTAGGCATGGATCGATCCATTTGTAAGAGATCTCTATATTCTTTGTGTTTCATAATAATAAAATCCACAAATTGAAGAACGAGTTTTCCCACATTGGGTTTTTCCCAGGGTTATTTTACCCAAAAATACTTGTGTACTTCATGTGATGTGATTTTTGTTGTCTTCTACATTTTTCCTAGATTTATTTTTTGTTGTGCATTTTAATTTTGTGAAGAAACCTAGCAGTAACCTTACAAAGAACAATTTCAGAAAATTATTTTAAGTGCTAAGTGATTTTTGAGTGACATATTGTTGGAGTTTTTTGGTTCACCTTGTTGGGTTTTAGTGGATTCACACCTCTTTCTTTATTTTTTTGAACATATTTATTATTTTTTAATTTTCTATGGAAAAAGCATCATAACTTTGTTTAAATAAAACAAAATTGCATTCCATAGATAGTGTACAACATTGCATTAACCTTATTAGGACTTTGAAGTAGGTCCATCTCCACTAGATAGTTCCACTTGAGTACCATATAAAGTACATCACATATGCTTCTTAAAAAGAGAATAGTATAATTCAAAGATGTGTCCCATCTATACTAATATCAATATAGACAAATTATGATAAAATAGTCGTCTTGTATGATCTTCCCAATAATTTCTAAGTTCAATTTTCCTATTAAAGTCTAAATAAATAAAAAAGTTCCAACATTCAATACACAAATATTGCATCGATATTTCCAAGTCAATAAAGGGAATCATTTTCAATATCCATATAGGAGTTCTCTATCTCTTTTCATCTTTGTTCCTTTTCAAACTTTAATTTTCTTTTGTTCACTTTTCTTTTTTCTTTTGATTTTTTCCACCTCAAAGTGTGCTCCAAGGTGGGAGATGTCCCTATTTGACAAAGTTGCAAAGTGTTCCAAACCACTTGATCTATCTTGCAACAAATTGCTTTGTCAAAAGTTAGGTACACAACAACATTAGTGTGTTTTTCCTCCTACTTCTTGACTTAGGATTATTAGATACCATGAAGATTTTCCAGGTCGTAACAAGCTGCTAACTAGGTCTATCTTTGACCTCAAGTTGGCTCTAAGTTTCAACTGTCAAACAAGGGTTTGTTGTTGTTTTATAACAACAAATTGTTCAAGAACTTCATAGTTGTTTTTTTGCAGTTACATAGGCCTTTTAAGTGCTCTAGCATGTAGTTTTTGTCACCAACAAGTTAGCACATGCATACCATAAAATATATAACATGCCTAGAGATATTTACTATTGAAATAATGATGTTCTAAACACTAGCATACACGAAAATGAACACAGGTATTTTTGGTCAACAGGACCCTGGATAAAAACCCCCCGGGGAAAACTAGTTTGGAATATGAGTGTATATATGTGGAGAATAGAAGGTGGAATACAACAAGTACATGAAACAAATGAACCCGATACAATAGAAGCCTGTCTCAAGCTGCAACACAAGTCCAAGAGATAGAGATGCACCCTAGCATGGTGCGCCCTCCTCACAAGTTTCCCAATCCACTGAAATGAAGCGCCCTTGCTCCTGGATGCTCTGATGGAGAAACCCTTGCACACAACTCTGAATATGTGAGCTACCTCTTCACTAAAAATGTCCTCAAAGAAATCTGACCACTACAAGACCTCCCTACTATAAGTGCACCCTCCTCCTCAAGTGCACCCTCCTCCAAACAGGAACAACTCCCACAATAAATGAGGGTCCAAACCTCCTGACTACCTCCATGAAAGAGGGTGCCCAATATTTCCTCAACCATAGCCACCATCCTCTCCTCAATGCTCTCTCTCAAACACTCAAAGTGAACATAAGAGTGAATGATCTCCTCTTTGCCCTTTGCACCCCTCTTGAACCTCCATAAGGAAACCTAAATATTGGATGGATGAGATCATCTCGTCTCATCTCCAATCTAATGTTGAGATCATCCCATAATAATCTCACTCAAAAACCCAATTTGGGTTAAGTTCCCTAAGTTCACTTTATGTCTCCTAATTCACCCACAAAGTGAATTAATAGTCATTTAGGATCAAATGAACAAATTTCACTTTTGACTTAAATCTCCTAAATCAAAGTGAAATTAGACATAAAGTACAAGGCACAAAGTACATAGTACTTCCCACTTGTGTTTAGAATATCAAAAACACAAGGGGACAACTTCCCAAGGTACACAAATCTCAACACTCCCTCTTACCGAGGAAAGTGTTTCTCACCAAGCTCATCTTGTCTCTAAAGTAGACATGTTTTCCCCTTGGCAGAGCCTTGGTGAGAATGTCTGCAATCTGCTCATCAGTCGATATATAATGTAACTATACTTCCCCTGTCTGAACACAATCTCTAATGAAGTGAAATATGATCTCAATGTGCTTCAACCGGTCATGGAAAGCTAGATTCTCAGAGAGTTTGATACAACTCTTATTATCGTAGTGTGTTAGCACTCAGTAAATTTGTTCAGTTGATAAACAAACGACAAGGGTAACCTACAAACCAACTTTAGAGATGGGTACTAGCCTGCTCAGCTCAGAGAGGGCTCTCTCTTGTCACTTGTTCTATTATAGATGAATTTTCTTTAACAAATCAATGGCTAGGTTTTGTTGTTTTGAAGGGTTTTTTATAAATTTGTTGGCAAGGAAGGGGAGGGATACTTGGGGCTATGGAGTCAAACTTCTGAAATGAATGGAAGCACTGACTAGTCGGTAGAACTCTCCAAAGGATAAAGGCTAAATGAGGCGATAAATCTGAGTTATAAATTGTAAATTTGTAGAGTGTAGGAAGAAAATAAAAGCATATAACTACATCAAAGCATTAAATAAATGAATTATGAATTAGTTAAGAAGAACTTAACACAGCTTAAATTGCTTCAGCCGAGAGCATCACAAGATGAATTATGGGCCTTTAACTATCCAATTTAAACAGAATACAGTGAAAATGAAATCATAAATAGAGGAAATACATACAAATAGAGGAGACAAAACTCAGATCACCGCCATTAGAATCATTTCATGGTAACTTCAAGACTTATGCATGTGTATTCTATTCAGCTTCAGAAAATTATATTCAAGTTCCGAATAGCTAAAATTGTGCCCTTGCACTTCTGCCAACTTCTAATACATTTGGAACTCCTAATATTTATACAAGTTGAGCTCCTTCGGTTTGAAACCGATTACAATAATTAGCAAGAAAACGTTTCATGATCTGGATTCTGGCTCTTATGGCGTTTCAGTTTCTTTCCTCACCACTTCCTCTGCTTTGGTCTTCCACGTGATCTGCCACCTTCAGTGACATCTGGACATCATCTACTGGACCCTAGAAAACTGCACTTTGTCTTACCCAGACGTACTATCTCCTTCCATTGCAAGTCAGAAGGGATACCATAATCTGTCATTTCTTTGATTAGGATCTCCAAGTCAATGCGGGAAGCATATGTCATGACTGGTAGTCCAATTTTGACTGCTTTGAACTAATTTAGAATTTCAAAGTCTGTGATCAGATTTTCAACTAATGTGGCTCCTTTCAAATTTTCCTCCAGGTTTTCGAACATGGAGTGATCCATTCTGCACTGAGTGAGGTGAGCATTGTATTCTTCCTGATCATAGAATTTTCCCTTGCCATCCCAAAATGGTAGGAGGCCTTTGATGAACAACTCTTCAAACAAATCCTTGAACTCATGCACACTTTTCTCCATCTGTGTTGGCTTGATTTGGACTAATTTCAACAGGTTATGTTTAGCAATAACCCTCCTGGCCTAGATGATCAATGTAGTTTTTTCTTTAACTCCAATAATCTGAAGGTCTGTAGTAGGAAAGGATTTGAGTAGATTTATGGCGTTTTGGGCCCATTCTGATGGTTTCTTTGCTAAAGTCCCATTCACAACAGTGCACCTCCTTATGGATGTGGTGGTTATGTTATCTCCATCATTAATTAAATTCAAATATACTTTGAACTTGGCATCTTCAGCAGCTATAGAGTCCCAGATGATATGATTGCCCCTCTGCAACGGGCCTTTGCCTCTTAATCTCATCTTCAACTTATCTATACTTTCCTGCGGGACTTCATTCTCCTTTTGGAATTGAGAAATTCTTTCATCCTTTGCCTGCATCTCCTGCTTCAATTTCTCTATGCTTCCTTTTAGCCCTTTAATTTCTCCTTCTTTCAAGCTAACGTGTGACATATCCTGGACAAGTCCTTCAGTGTTTGGCCCAACTTCTGCAGTAGGAGGTACAACTACATCCCTATTTCGCATTTATGTCTACTATTCTGACCACCTCATCTTTTCTCACTCTAGCTGCACAGCTCTAGCCTTGTATTTTCTTGTTCTAGATCAACCAATTCTGTTGTTTGTGGATGATCTGTAGCAGACATTTTCAATTTCTTCTTCAAGCTTTGAATTATTTTTTCTTTTTCATCCAATGAGGATTTCAACCCTTGGGGGCCTTCAGATTCCAGCCTCTTGACCTGAGTCTTCCAAGCTCTGGTAGATGCTTTTTCCTACCTCACTTTCCCTTCCAATTTCATTGCATAAGATGAAATCTTTGAATTCTTCGAGCTTAAACTCAGGTAATCAAAATACAACATCTCATTGTTATTCTTATGAAATTTGACCATATCTGGAGCACTGATGTTGTCATACCTTATCTTTATCTCAGAGACCTTGTCTTCATCTGCAACTGTAATGTTAAAAGTCCTCTTCTCAACATCTCTTACTGTGAACGGAGAATATTTATGCTGAGAAATCTTTTCCACTTCAGGGCCTAAATCCATCATCTCACCTAGAGCTATGTTTCCCTTCTCAACATATTGTTTTGCAAAATCTTCTTTAGATTGATAAATTGCCTCAGATGTTTTATCAAAGATGTATTTCTTGTTGCTAAAGATTCTTGAGCCACCTTCACTTTGGAGTTTGCTTTCCTTTTCAACTTCTACAGTGCTTGTACCACTTTCCACCATATCTAGATTTACTTTTTCTCTAGGCTCTTCCTCCTCTAAATTTACAATCTGTAGACACTGTGTAATCTTCATCTTCTTTGGGGCAGTTTGCTGATCACTGATGCCCAAGGCCTCTGAACTGCTTCTCTTGTTGTAAACACTTATCTTGGGGACTTTGACTATCAATTTCTGAGGAGCTTGTTGTGTTTTACTTTGTTGCAAACTTGCCTCCACTTGTTGTGTTTGAGTTGGTTACAAGATTGCTTCCATATCAACACAGACTTCTAGATTTTTCATCTTATCAAAACCCTCAACCTATTCATGCTCATAAGGAGCTTGTTTGTTCATCAATCTTCTCTTGGATATGATTTGATGTGGATCATACCTTCTTCCTTGTAGCTATGCAAAACCAAAATCTTTGAGCTTTGCTTGAATCTAAGATAAGCATGATCTAGCTTTGAAAATGAAGGGGCCAATGATAAAAGGGAACCTGAGGTTGGAGGCTTTGCGCGATTTCAGGAAATGCTTTGTCTCATATATAATTCTCTGCCTGATGAATTCAAGGGAAAATATTATGGGGGTCAGAAAAATAGGCAATAGATAGGGGGATTCATGACAACCATAAACCCAGATTACTGTTGAGTGCATGAATAGTACCTAATCCCCTACTATGTTCTCTGGATTTGGCTATAGATAGCTCCTCATGTCATCCAAAACTCTGGGTAGGTTGGTATTGAAGATCAAACTACAAACTTTGGACATGACTTTGTTGATGAAGATGAGTAATGTAATCCTTTTACATTCAGTTGATACAAATGTTGCTTCAAGATATTCTCTCTTATTGGTTTCCAAGAAAATCCTCAGCAGATAGGTGTAGTATCTGAAATGCCTTAGAGAGAGAAAATTCACTAGTTGTTTATGGATATTATCATCTATGAATTGATCAAAACTGATGTGGACTGATAGACCAGACTCCGAATTAAAAAAGTTCAAAAGAAAACCGAGCATGACTTCGACTACATATTTTTCATTGTCTAGACCTAAATTTTGACTCAATAGGGAACAGACCCATTGGACTTCCATAACCATTATATTCACATTCATTGGCAAAGACAAACTCTCTGAAAAAATGTTCTAGTTTGACAATTGTCTGTAAAAACAGATCTCAGACCTCTGATGGACACTCTATATGCCCTAATTATCTTTTCTTCATTGAAAGGTTCATACATTGCGGAGAAAGACTCTGGTATGTCGAGGGACTCTCGAATTGACATACTCTCTACCCTACAGATGACCTCGGACCCTCGTTTATTCATGAGGACTCTTTCTTCGTGTGAATATTGTTCGGTGCACCAACCTATAAATTCGAGAAAAGGGAAAGTGATTTCGATGGCATAAGGGAGTATGGTGGCTTGGACTGCTTCAAGGAACAGTATACATTTTCCTACTTTATCAGACAGGTTGCTTCTAGACATAGAGATGCAAAAAATGGTGATTTCAGCATCAAAAACATCTGAATCTCGGTCAATTAGGGCTTCTTCATTCACCACAGGATCTTGTTATGTTACTGAGGTTATGATAGGATCCATGGTTGTGATGAAAAATACCTGGAAATGAGCGAAAACGACGTGCAATTGACATATTGTTGAGATGCAGTTGAACGAGGGTGGTTGCGCCAAGTGTCAAATGGTCCAGTTGTTCGAAATAATAATAAAATAAATACAAATTCCCTTTTATACTTTTCCAAATTTCGGGGACGCAAGGAAGTGGTTTGGGGAAACCCACTTTTCACCCTGAAATGCACCTGATGGTGCCACATATCCCCAAATGAAAACCATGGTTTAAATTTCGGCATGTTCTCCAAAATTAACCTCCACATAGTTTCGTCCCCCCGGAATCGTCCTTGATCGTCGATCTTAAGAGGTCATGATCTGCGATGCGTCAGTCCCCATCACTTAGTGCTCCCACTAGATTTAGCTTCTCCATGCCATATTTAGACCCTTCTCTAGTTTGTCGGGCTTGCAAACCGGTTTAGCACCTCGCCAGATCCTGAAATCTCGATTTCACATAAAAAAATTAATGGTGACTAACATGGGCTCCAAATGGGGATGTTATCCTCCCAGCGAGGTAGAAAAGAATGATGACCAAGTTCCTGCCCATTGGGATTTATTTCACTTATGCAACTAAATCTATCAACATCTTATTCACAAAATTTTGTTCACATAACTCAAATTATACTCAGCATAACTTAGGTCCTTCTCTTCGGGCTTCAATTTTTGTTGATTTGATTTCAATTACTTCAACTAGAAAACGAAAATGGCTATATACAATGAAATGAAAAGGGTGAAAATTTATTTAGGAGAGATAATGCTTGAGAAACCTACCATTTACAGTTCCTCCACCAACGAGATCTCCATTATGTTCATGTAGCATATATGCATTATTTCCATGGTATGCCACAATTTTCAAAGGTCCCAGCCACGGATGGTCAAATTTCCCATGCTTTCCTCTGTCTTCATTCTTGGCATCCCATTTCAACACCAAATCCCCTACTTTGAAATCATCCTCCTTAGTATACATGTCAAAATATTTTTTAACCCTGTCTTCGTGTAGTTGAGAGTTGTTGAAGGCTTTCTCTCTTGTTTGTTGAACATTTATTAGTTCATTTGTCCTCCTCTGAGTGGCATTTGGTTCATCATCTTGCTCCTGTAGTAATCTCATCACTGGCAATCCTAATGAAGTAGGAAAAATCACCTTTGTTCCATAGACAATCTAGAAGGGTGAAGTAGCAATAGATATTTTAGTAGTGATTCTACCAGCCCATAGTGCAAGGATAAGCTTCTTGTGCCAAGCCTTTTTGTTATCTTGTAGCAGTTTTTTGATAATTATGGTTAAACTCATATTGGGTGACTCAGCCAATCCATTACCATAAGGGTAATAAGATGTGGAATGGCCAAGAGTTATATTGTAATCACTGTAAAAAATTTCCATCTTTTTGGACTTAAATGATGTTGCATTGTCTGTAATGATTTTGATTGGACAACTAAATGTGGACAAAATATTGTTTTCTAAGAACTGAATGATAACAGTATATGTGGCTTGCCTTGTGGGAACTGCTTCAATCCACTTGGTGAAATAATTTGTGGCTGTCAGTATCCACTTGTGTTGAGCTAAGGACTGTGGATGGATTTATCCTATGAAATCAAGGCCCCGTTGTCTAAAAGGTGCTTCAACAGAGATAGGATTCAAGGGAAAAGGTTGTAGTTTCCTCTTTCCATCAAAAAATTGGAATTCATGACAGCTTGAAACTTCTTTGTAAACATCAGAAAAAATACTAGGCCAATAGAAGTTAGCCCTCAATATCTTGTGTACAGTAGTTTTCCAATAATGGTGCCCTCCACAATCACCTTTATGAAACTCTCTAATGGTTTTTTCTACATCTCCCTCTAGCAATCAACTCAGCAAGATTCCTCATGGTTCCTTCCAATACAGAGATTGATTTAAAATACAAAACTTTGTTTCCTTAAGATTCAAAAACTTGGCCTTGGTTTTGCCCAATTTAGGAGGAGCCTGCAAATTTCTCAATACATAAATAATGTCAGCATACCATGGGGAGTCAAGGAATTTTTGAGATACCAGAGGGACCTTTTCTTCTTCTGAATCTACTGACAAATCAGCAATGAAATTAATTCCCAAGAGCTCACAATTTGACTGTGCCATCACTATGCAAGTCCCTGCCCCTTGAACAACTTTGTAGGTTTGATCTCGAGGTCATATTCCAACAACACAGCTATCCACTTGCCCCTTTTTCCCTCAGGATCAGGCTGAGTTAAAATGTCTTTCATAGAACTGTTGGGCACATAAGCAATGGTATGAGAATGCAAGATATAAACTCTAAACTCCTTTAGGGCCTTGACCAGTGCATATGCATGTTTTTCCATGATATCATACTTTAATAGGGAATCCCTCAATGTCATGCTATAGTATTCTATAGGCCTCTCGAAATTATGTTCATCGTTTTGTAGTAAAACACTAGCAATGGTGTGCTCTGAGGCAAAAGAAAACAATAAAAATTCTTTTGCAAAATTGGGACTGGCCAACATTGGGGCCTTGGTCAATGCAACTTTAATATCTTCAAATGATTTTCTGGCTTTAGGGGTCCACTTTATCTCACTTCCTTTCTTGAGCATGTTAGTGATATGATTTATGATTTCAACCAGGTTAGGGATGAATCCTCTCAGAAAATTTACTTTCCCTCGAAAAGATTGCACTTCTTTTTTGCTTCTAGGTGTGCCAATTTTTAAGATTCCCTCAACTCTATTAGGATATATCTTTATTCCCTCCTTTGAAATAATGTGCCCAAGCAACTTGCCCTCTTCCATGCCAAAATTAGACTTCTTGGGATTCAATGAAATGCCAAACTTCCTACATTTTTTAAAATCTCTTCTTAGATGTTTAAGATGTTCTTCATCAGAAACTGAATATACAGTGATATAATCTAAGTAAATAACAATAAATTTATCTTTATCATCAACAAAGGCTATATCCATAGCTCTTTGGAATGTTACTCCTGCATTCATGAGCCCAAAAGGCATTTTCGCATACATGAAGGTGCCCCATGGTGTTGTAAAGGTTGTCTTTTACTGATCATCAAGATGTATTGTGATTTGATTGTACCCAGAGAAACCATCCAGCATTGATAATTTTTTAGAACCAACCACTTTCTGTAGAATGTGATCCATCTGATATGAATTTTATGAGAAGAACGAAATGAATACAGATTATTAATAGGTGCTTAACACAGAATAACAGAGATACAGTAAAATTGGTTTTCTATTCAATAATGAAATAAGATGAAACTATAAAATGCAGCGGAAACAAGCTTGTTGGAATGGTGGTGGCTTATCTCTGATAAGAGATGTGAGGGTTGCGCTCATTCGCAAGAAGATCATTACAATGAGGCTCTGAATGCCTTTTGACCATAATCAGAAATGCCAAAAACCCTATACATCCAAAAACCTAACCCTAGGAGATGAAGCGCCAAAAGTCATGTGGGCCCCGTTTGGGTAAGTTAGTACATCAACTTCTTGGGGTTGTAACTTTTGCATACAATCTTCGTTTTAGGCGTATAATAGCCTGTTGAAAAGGTATCGTCGAGGAGATTCGTTTTAGGAGAAATAAAAAACATCGTTTAGGGCCTCAAAACGGCTCCAGAAGTGAAAACTGCTAAAAATAGTAAATTACCAAAATTGCCAAAAAACTATTTTGAGTTAGTTGGAAAAGGTGGGTGGCCACCGATATCCAACTGGATCAATACTCCCTCCTTAGGAAGCAATGGTCTCCATTGCATTGAGGTCCCCCATCAGATGAGGAAATTTCTGTTGAATTTGGCCCCAGGTGAGCCACTTGCCTTGGTGCAGGAGTTGCCCTGCTTTGACGAATCGATAAAGATGGATCCTTTGTTGTCAAGTGGTCTTGATCTATGTGTCCACAATATGATCATTGGATGCATGTTGTATGCAGTCGGGGTTGAGCTCTGTTGGTGTCAGCTCTTCTTCTACTTCTAAGGTGTCCAATAATGGTGGGAAATAAGGGCAAAGGAGATCCACATTGAACATTGGGTGCAAGCCAAGGAAAGGAGGAATGTTGAGCTCAAAAGAATTATCCCCCATGGCCTTGGTGATGGTGTATGACCCATAACAGAGTGGGAGAAGCTTCCGATGGGGTCTGGTAAGTCGTTTTTTTCTGCAAGTGCAACCAAACTTTGTCACCCACCTGAAACTTATGTGGCACACGATGTTGGTCATGGTGTTGTTTGTACTTTTCATTGGACTTATGTAGGATAACCTGAACCTGTTGGCGGATGTGCTGGATCCGCTCAATGAACCGGGTGGCTTTTTCAGCTTCAGTTGGAGCAGGAGATAAGTCGGTCGAGGTGACCGCAAGGGGAAGTGCAACATCTATGGGACTCAATGGTTGGAATCCCAACCCCACCTGAAAGGGGTTGTGGTCGGTTGAGTTATGCAGGGCTCGGTTGTAAGTATGATGTACATAGGGAAGGCTCCCATCCCATGTGCGAGGGTTCTTTGAATTATACATGTGAAGGATATGCACAATCATTCGATTTACGACCTCAGTTTGGCCATCTGTCTGGGGGTGTAAGGCCATGGATTTGGTGAGCTTGGTATCCAGCAGTGACCATAGGCTCGACCAGAATGTGTTGAGAAATCGATTGTCCCGATCTGAGACAATGGTTTGTGGGAGTCCAAAATGTACCCAGACTCGTTCAAGGAAGATCTTGGCAGTGGCCTCTGTTGTGATGCTCTTCTTGTAGGCAACCAGAATTGCCATCTTAGAAAAGTGATCAACAACCACAAAAACACAATCATTTCCTCGCTTGGTGGACAGGAGGCCCGACATGTAGTCCATTGAGATGGATTCCCATGGCCTATCACGAGTAGGAAGAGGGGTGTACAGGCCTTGTTTCTTAGTGTTTGGTTTGGCAATAGCATAGGCAATGCAGGACCTGATATACTTGTTGACCTCCTGTCGAAGTTTCGGCCAGTAGAAATGTTTTTGTAGCATCACCATTGTCTTTTCGATGCCGAAGTGTCCTGCCACCTAACTGTAGTGGGCTTCCCATATCAACTTTGCTCGCTCGCTTGATGGAACACAGATATGGCCCAGACGACACAGCAACCCATCCTGAAGATGGAAATTATCGATAACTACGTTTGCACCCAACATTTGGTAGGTGGTGGTGAAGTCTGGGTCTATTTCATAGAGTTGGGGCCATCCAGAGGTCTCATGGCCGCATGAGTCTAGCACCGTGGTGAGTGCCACGACTAGTGGTCTGCTGAGGCAATCAATGACGTGATTGGTGCTTTTTGTTTTATACTTGATGTTGAGGTGGAATTGCTGCAAGTATGTGGACCACTTTTGATGGCGGTCATTCTGCAATTTTCCTTGTGTGTGCATGAACTGTAGTGGATTATGATCATTGTGGATGACTGTCTCATTCCCAAGAATGTAATGTCCCCACTGGCGGCAGGCTTGCACAATGGAGTACATTTATTTGTCGTAAGCAGGGTAATTACGGATAGCATCAGATAGTGCCTCACTATGATAGGCCACGGGGTGGCCGTGCTGAGTAAGAACGGTGCCCACAGCATAGTCTGAAGCATCTGTCTCAATCTCAAAGGGTTGATGTAGGTCTGGTAGTGAAATTACTGGGGATGAGCACAAGCATTGCTTCAAATCATCGAACGTTTGTTGTTGGGACCATCCCCACACAAATTTTGCCTTACCACCACCCCTAGTTATTTGGTTGAGGGCCCATGCAATATGGGAGAATCCCAACAAGAACCTGCGATAGAAATTGGCAAGGCATAAGAACCTCCAAAGCTCAGTGAGTGTGGTTTGGGATGGCCAGTCACAGATGACTTCGATCTTGGTTGGATCCACATGTACACCATGTTGATCAATAATGTAGCCCAGGTAATGGACCTTGTTTGCTCATAAAATCTGGATCAATGGTATCAGAGCGGTCTGCTCATTGTCGTTTTAATGCATGTCCCCAACGAGGTCAGAGTACAAAGAGTTGGGTCTTGATCTTTTTTATCTTGAGGACAAAATATCTCGCACGCCCAAGCAACCTCCCATGGCAGGAGAAAAGAAAGATGACAGGACAGGAGATCCTTTCAAATTGTTGATTGAGGAATCCCTCACGCAACAGAGGAACGAGATGATGGATAGTTTCGCAGAAATCCTTTGGCGGCTACCAACAGGCAATGCATCTTCTTCAAGCGGAGGTGCTGCCCCCTTCAAGGTACAAATAAACTTCGATATTCCTATATTTGAAGTTCAGATAGACACAGATGTTGTAGACAAGTGATTGAATCTGCTAGAAGGGTATTTTTATGTACATAACTTTTTGAATAGAGAAAAGATTACTTTTGCACTCCTCAAAGTCTTTCCCCATGTCAAATATTGGTGGGAAACTTTCTGTGAGCAAAAGGAAATAGAGGAACCCTCATTATTTACAGTCACAACCACCTGAGAATCCTTCAAGGATATTATTAAGGAACAATACTACCCTGTCGGAAGTTATGATGACTTGTATATTAAATGGACCACACTGCAGCATGAAAGAGACCAAGCAGTGCCAGATTTCACAAATATCTTCCATACCTTGCGCACCAAGCTAGGTATCAAAAATTCAGAGTGACATCCGGTGCTCAAGTATCGCGGTGCTCTGCATAGATACATCCAGACTGAAATGGAATTTCTGGACATCTCATCCTTGGGCACGGCCTACCGATATGTCATTAAAATTGAGCAGACGCTCAGACAAAATACGCGGCAATTTGGGCCTGGGAGCCCCTCACAACAAAAGCCAGGAAAGGGCAGCCCCAACCCATAGAACAAAGGACAGAGAAAAGATGGACATTATCAGGACAACCAGTCCAAGCCGCAAGCAAAGAAGGACACCAGAAAGACAAAGAAAGATATTGGGAAGTGGTGCGACTTCCATAAGAGCCCTTGGCATAACATTGTTGATTGTCACTCAAAGAAGTCACTAGTGGCCGAAGTGAAAGCCTCTGAATCAAATGTGGATTATGACTCTGAGCCAGAACCATAAAGAGGAAGGCGGATCATTAACGCGGAACCCAGTGCCACCATTGCTACCACCAGGCTCCAGCCTGGTGAACCAGATGAGCCAAAAGAAGGAGAGTGCCTCTTCCATTCATAGATGTGGGTAAAAGGCACCCCATTGCACTTCATCGTTAATAGCAGTAGCCAGAAGAACCTCATCTCAGCAAAGGTCGTCAAGCGGTTGGCCCTGCCGACAACGTCATACCCACAACCCTACACCATTGGATGGCTCCACCAAGGAAGCGATCTCCGCGTCAGCCAAGAGTGCCAACTGTTGTACGGCATCAAGCCCTTCAAAGACGAGGTATTGTGTGATGTTGCTCCTCTCAAAGTTTTTGATGTTCTTTTCGGCCAACCTTATTTATCGAAACGTCATGTTGTATATGAGTCTAGGCCTCCTAGTGTTATTATTACTTTGAACAGGAAATTATACAGGATACCCGAGGCAATCCCACCTAGTGTTATTTCCTTGATCTCTGCTAAGCAATGCAAGAAGGTCATCTCTCAGACGGGGAAGTTTGTCTTCTTCATGATTCGCTCTCAGAATAAGTGAAAGATCACAGCCACATATAGGGTCTCTGCGGCCGACCTCTCCACACAACAAAAACAAGTAGATAAGGTCGTGGAAGAATACTTGGATATCTTCTCCTCACCTATCGGGGTACCTTTGCACTGCTAGGTCAAGCACCCCATCGATCTGACCCAGGGCGCACCGTTTCCCAATGGGCCAATCTATCGGCACTCTCTGTTAGAGACTAAGGAGATCAAACGACAAACCAAGAACTGCTCCACAAGCAGCACATCCGTCCCAGCTCATCACCTTGCAAGAGCTCAATCATGCTAGTACAAAAGAAAGATGGAACCTAGCGACTCTGCCTTGATTATCGAGCTCTGAATAAAATCACAGTCAGAAACTAGTACTTGATTCCCTGAATCGACGACCTCCTTGATCAACTCACGGAGGCCAAATACTTTAGTAAGATTGATCTGAAGTCTGGCTACCACCAGGTCCCGATAGAACAGACAGATGTATGGAAGACCACCTTCAAGTCAAAGGAAGGCATTTTTGAATGGTTGGTCATGCCCTTTGGTTTGAAAAATGCTCCAGCCACTTTCATGAGGATGATGGACGATATCCTGTGACCATTCACCAATACTTTTGTAGTGGTGTATCTGGATGACATTCTCATTTACAGCAAGACTTGGGCCGAATACTTGGAGCATATTCAGCAGGTTCTACACACCCTATGGCAACAAAAGATATACGCCAACTTGGAAAAACTCTCCTTCGAAATGGACAGGGTCCATTACCTGGGCTACATCATTGATCAGCATGGCATACATGTGGATCCAGCCAAGATCCAAGTCATCCGTGACTGGCCAGCCCCAACCACACTCACTGATCTTCGGAGCTTCTTAGGCCTTGCCAATTTATACTGCAGGTTCGTGTTGGGATTCTTCCATATTGCATGGGCCTTCAGCCAAATAACCAAGGGTGGTGGTAAGGCTAAATTTGTGTGGGGTCGGTCCCAACAACAAGCGTTCGATTATTTGAAGCAACGCTTGTGCCCATCCCCAGTACTTTCACTACCAGACCTGCAGCAACCCTTTGAGATCGAGACAGATGCTTCAGACTATGTTGTGGGCACTGTTCTCACTCACCATGGCCACCCCATGGCCTATCATAGTGAGACACTATTTGATGTTGTTCGTAAGTACCCTACTTAAGACAAAGAAATGTACTCCATTGTGCAAGTCTGCCACCAGTGGAGACATTACATTCTTGGGAAGGAGACAGTCATCCACACTGATCATAAACCATTGCATTTCATGGAGACACAAGGAAAATTGTTGAATGACCGCCATCAAAAGTGGTCCACATACTTGCAGAAATTCCACCTCAACATCAAGTATAAAAAAGGAAGCACCAATCGCGTCGATGATTGCCTCAGCAGACCGTCAGTCGCGGCACTCACCATGGTGTTAGACTCTTGTGGCCATGAGACCTATGGATGGCCCCAACTCTATGAGATAGACCTGGACTTCGCCACCACCTACCAAATGTTGGGTGCAAACGTAGTTGTCGATAATTTCCATCTTCAAGATGGGTTGTTGTGTCGTCTGGGCCATATATGTGTTCCATCAAGGGAGCGAGCGAAGCTGATCTAGGAAGCCCACTGCAATCAGGTGGTAGGACACTTTAGCATCGAAAAGACAATGGCGATGCTACAGAAACATTTCTATTGGCCGAAACTTCGACAGGATGTCAGCAAGTATATCAAGTCCTGCTCTGCCTGCACTATTTCCAAACCGACCACTAAGAAATAGGGCCTTTACACCCCTCTTCCTACTCCTGACAGGCCATGGGAATCCATCTCAATGGACTACATGTTGGGCCTCCCATCCACCAAGCGGGTAAACAACTGTGTTTTTGTGGTTGTTGATCACTTTTCTAAGATGGCGATTTTGGTTACCTGGAAGAAGAGCATCATAGTAGAGGCCATTGCCAAGCTCTTCTTTGAACGAGTCTGGGTACATTTTGGACTCCCACAAACCATTGTCTCAGACCGAGACAGTTGATTTCTCATCACATTCTGGTCGAGCCTCTGGTCACTGCTGGACAATAAGCTCACCAAATCCACGACCTTCCACCCCCAGACAAATGGCCAAACCGAGGTCGTCAATCGAATGATTGTGCATATCCTTTGCATGTATAATTCAAAGAAACCTCTCACATGGGATGAGAGCCTTCCATGTGTCTAGCATAGCTACAACCGAGCTCTGCATAGCTCAACTAGCCGCAGCCCCTTTCAGGTGGGGTTGGGATTCCATTCATTGGGTTCCATAGATGTTGCACTTCCCCTTGCGGTCACCTCGGCCGAATCATCTCCTGCTCCAATTGAAGCTGACAAAGCCACCCGGTTCATTGAGCGGATCCAGCACATCCACCAATAGGTTCAGGATATCCTACAGAAGTCCAATGAGAAGTACAAAAAACGCCATGATCAACATCGAGTGCCACATAAGTTTCAGATGGGCGACAAAGTTTGGTTGCACTTGCAGAAAGAATACCTAACCGGACCCCATCGGAAGCTTCGCCCACTTGGTTATGGGTCGTACACCATCACCAAGGTCGTGGGGGATAATTCTTTTGAGCTCAACATTCCTCCTTTCCTTGGCTTGCACCTAGTGTTCAATGTGGATCTCCTTCGCCCTTATTTCCCACCATTATTGGACACCTAAAAAATAGCAGAACAGCTGACACCAACAGAGCTCAACCCCAACTGCATACAACATGCATCCAATGATCATATTGTAGACACACAGATCAAGGGCACTCGACAACAAAGGATCCATCTTTATCGAGTCGTCAAAGTAGGGCAACTCCTGCACCAAGGCAAGTGGCTCACCCGGGGCCAAATTCAACAGAAATTTCCTCATATGATGGGGGACATCAACGCAATGGATACCGTTTCTTCCTAAGGAGGGAGGATTGATCTAGGTGGATATTGGTGGCTACCCACCTTTTCCAACTGGCTCAAAATAGTTTTCTAGCAATTTTGGTAATTTACTATTTTTAGCAGTATTCACTTCCGGAGTCGTTTTGAGGCCCTAAACGATGTTTTTGGGGAAAATAGGTTTGCAATATAAAAGTTCCTTCAATATTGCACTTCAAATGAATCTCCTTGATGATACCTTTCCAATGGGCTATCATATGACTAAAACGGAGATCGTATGCAAAAGTTACGACCCTGGGAAGTTGTTGTACTAACTTACCCAAACGGGGCCCACATGACTTTTGGCGCTTCATCTCCTAGGGTTAGGTTTTTGGATGTCTGGATCACCATATTAGGCAATGGGTAATTGTCCTTGAGAGATACATTGTTCAGATTTTGGTAGTCCACACATAATCTGATCTCTCCACTTTTCTTTCTAACAGGTACCAAATTTTCCACCCACTTAGAAAATCTCAAAGCTAGTATGATCTTGGCTTCAAACAACTTTTTATCTTCTTTTCAATCAAGGGCAGCAGTAAATGATTGATTCTTCTTAATTTCTACTTGAAATTTTTATGATCTTCTTTGATTAGAATCACATGTTGAATCACCTTGGTATCATAAACTTTTAGATCTTCATAACTTAAGGAAAAAACATTAGGAAATTCTTTCATTAAATCGATATAACTTTACTTGACCTCTGGGCTAAGTGTCTTGGACAGCTTGATGATCTTGGGATCTTCCTGAGTCACAATGTTGCAATCTTCAACATCTCCATCATTTACAGTCATTTTAGGACACCTAGCTACATCATTGTTGTCAAAGATTTTTTCTAATGGGACCAGGCCTTTGGGAATGATGTTATTTTTTAGCTGCATTATATCCTTACCAGCAATCTGATTCTTGAAATAGCTATCATTTGCGAACACAGCTGCATCTTCTTCTTCACAACAATATTCCTCATCAATATTCAAATTTGAAAATTCACCTTCCATCTTAAGGAAACTTTCTATTTGTTTATCATCTTCAAAAACATGCCAGTACTTAATATTATCAGGTATTGTTGGTCTATGCTTGACCTCAATCTCATATCCCTTGTTAGGAAAAAATGGAATTTTGAAAACTGAGACTGAAGTAGCTAGACAATAAGCAATCTGATTATGACCCCTTGGAATCACTAAGAGACTATATTCTGAAAATTCTTCAAGAAGGTCAAGAACTATATTCCTATATGCTCTTAATCTGGGGTTCTTTGCTTGATATATGCCCTTTACTTGATTTATAATCAACTCAAAATATCCATGTACAACTATCCTCCTAGCACCCATTTCTTTCAAATTCTTCAATCCCAACACTAATGCCTCATATTCAGCCATATTATTTGTGCAATCAAAATAAATCTTGTAAGAGCAAAGTTTTGTGGCCAATCTGGGGGGGTTAATCCACACACTAGCTCCTCCTCCTTCTCTGTTGACAGCTCCATCAAATCTCATGTTCCACATCTCATTTTCGGCACTGTCTTGTTGTTCTAAATTTTTCTCAGTTTGCTAATCAGAATTGTCTTTGGCATTCATATCAGTCTCTGACACCTTCTCTTCAAAACTCAAATCATTAAAGAAAATGGAAGAACCAATCTCGGTCTCCACAAAGTAAATGGGATGGTTGTTTGGATGGGCTTTGTTACTGACCATTTACTTGAGAAAAACCTCCCTGTACAACCTCATATCTTGACCAAAATCAAGGATAGTGGCATATGATATATCCATTTGTGGAGTCCCTTTCAATTTTGCAGCCCATGACCTAAATAACAACATTCCAAATTTAGGAGGAATATCAGCAGCTACCACATCCATGACCATATTTTTTGCTGGAATTTGAGACAAAGATACCACCAGATCTTTGATTAGGCCCAAGAATTTCACCTTCCTTTAATCAAAGAAGAAAATATCTTTGTAAGGCCTTGTAATGTCCAGGCCCAACTGGTCCATGACTACCTTGGGCATCAGATTATGGGATGCTCCTAAATCTAACATAGCATTGTGCAGAGTCATATCATGAATCTTCATACTGATAAATAAAGGAGGGACCTCATCAGCATCATGGCTCTCCTCTACATGTGGCCCAAACAAGATGGTAGGATGATCATCTTGTATATTTAAAGTATCAGAAGTTTCTTCCATCTTGAGCATCTTAATGATCTGATTTCTATATTCACTATTCTTTATCAATTCATTGAAAGGAACAAAGATTTTAATTTTGGCCATCTCACTTTCAAAGTTAAAGGAAGAAGAGGTTTTTTATATCTCTTTAATGGTTGTCGCATTTCTTACTTTAGGTACTTTCTTTGGAAGTTATTACTTCTACTTTCTTTTCTCCACAACATCTTTTGCAACATAGTCCTTCTTAGGCTGACTTGAAGAAGATGTATTCTTTTGAGATTCTTTGGTGGGATTTCCCTTTGGAGGATTTGCATGCACCTTTTTGTTTCGAATATTATATTGTTTCTGGAATTGCATGATAACATTTTGCAACCACTGTCGGGGATTGAAAGTGAAATCTTCCCTGGGAAAAGAACGACTTAAAGTTTCAGATTTGATTCCTCAGGGTGACAATGAATCAAACACCTTGTTGGTTGAAAATAAATTTACCTTGGCGAATCCATATAAAGTAGCTTGAGTAGGAAATCTTGGCTCCTAAGAGAATTCATACCTGGAGAAATCCAGACCCAGAAGCAATAATACATGTGTTTGATCCTGAGAAAATTGTACACAAAAGAAAAGAAAATCCAATAAGCCCAGTTTTGTGTCTAGACAGATATCTATCATTTCCCAAAGATGGAGTGAAAAGCATTGAAGACCTTGATTTTGATTTGAAATTTGAGCAAACTCTGTTCAGAATTAAATCTGAGTCTAGTTTGAACGAAATCATCTTTGACGAGAAGAGATTCCAAGATTTAATTTTAGATGCCTCTATTAAAACTCTTATGATTCCTACTCAGAACCATCAGCCACTTCCGGTTCTTACTGCATCCATGGCAGCTAGGTTTTCCCCTCTTGTTCTACTTGCTCAGTTACATGATTTTCCTCGGGAGTATAATCAAAGGATTAAGTTGTATGATGATGAAGGCAATGTGTCAACCCAAAAACATTTAGACTGGTTCAATGATTTTGTGGACCTAGAAGAAGTAGATTTTGAAGATGCAAAAATGAGATTGTTTGCAAAAATTCTTGCAGGAGAAGTCAAAAAATGGTTCAGAGCTCTCCCAGCAGCAAGTATCCTAAATTTTGAAGCCTTTGAAACAAGTTTTCTTGCAAAGTAGGGTGATAAGAAAAACCCCCTTCGATTGCTAACCTAGTACAACAACATGAGAAGGTCGCCTGATGAAACAGTACAAGAGCTTTCAGCTAGATATATGAAAGTTTACAACTCAATTCCCACTGAAGTAAAACCTCCTCCTAGAGATGCTCAACTTAGATATGTTGATTCCTTTGAAAGTGATTTTTCTTTGTTGTTAAAGGAAAGAAGATCCACTTCACTAGATGATATGATGAATGATGCAATAGAAGTTGAAGTAAATCTCATGGCTTCAGGAAAGATCAAATAAAATTCTGACAGGGAAACATGAATTCAAGAGAAACCTTCCAAAGAGCTATGGATATAGTCTTTACTGATGAAAAAGATAAATTTATTGTTATTTACTTAGATGATATCATTGTATATTCAGTTTCTGATGAAGAACATCCTAAACATCTAAGAAGGGATTTTCAAAAATGTAGGAAGTTTGGCATTTCATTGAATCCCAAGAAGTCTAATTTTGGCATGGAAGAGGGGAAGTTGCTTGGGCACATTATTTCAAAGGAGGGAATAAAGATAGATCCTAGGAGATATGAGGGAATCTTAAAAATTGGCACACCTAGAAGAAAAAAATAAGTGCAATCTTTCCTAGGGAAAGTAAATTTTCTGAGAAGATGCATCCCTAACCTGGCTGAAATCATAAAGCATATTACTAACATGCTCAGGAAAGGAAGTGAGATAAAGTGGACTCGTGAAGCCAGAAAATCCTTTGAAGATATTAAAGTGGCATTGACCAAGGCCCCAGTGTTGGCCAGTCCCAATTTTGCAATAGACTTTATATTGTTTTCTTTTGCCTCGGAGCACACCATTGTTGGTGTTTTATTACAAAAAGATGAACATAATTTCGAAAGGCCTATAGCATACTATAGCAAGACATTGAGGGATTCCCCATTAAAGTATGTTATCATGGAAAAGAAGGCATATGCATTGGTCAAGGCCCTAAAGGAGTTTAGAGTATATATCTTTCATTCTCATACCATTTCTTATGTACCCAACAGTTCTGTGAAAGACATTTTAACTCAGCCTGATCCTGAGGGAAAAAGGGGCAAGTGGATAGTTGTGTTGTTGGAATATGACCTCGGGATCAAACCTACAAAGTTGATCAAGGGGTAGAGACTTGCAAACTTGATGGAACAGTCAAATTGTGAGATTTTTTGAATTAATTTCATTGTTGATTTGTCAGCAGTTTCAGAAGAAGAAAAGGTCCCTCTAGTATCCCAAAAATTCCTTGACTCCCCATGGTATGCTGACATTATTTATGTATTGATAAATTTGTACGATCCTCCTAAATTGAGCAAAACCAAGGCCAGGTTTTTGAAGCTGAAGGCAGCAAAGTTTTGTATTTTAAATCAATCTATGTATTGGAAGGATCCAGAAGGAATCTTGTTGAGTTGTTTGTTGGAGGGAGAAGTAGACAAAACCATCAGAGAGTTTCATAAAGGTGATTGTGGAGGGCACCATTATTGGAAAAATACTATGCACAAGATATTGAAGGCTGGCTTATATTGGCCTAGCATTTTTTATGATGTTTACAAAAAAAATTCAAGCTAGCATGAATGCCAATTTTTTTATGGAAAGAGGAAACTGCAGCCTTTTCCCTTGAAGCCTATCTCTTTTGAAGCACCTTTTAGATGATGGGGCCTTGATTTTATAGGAGAAATCCATCCACGATCCTCAGCTCAGCACAAGTGGATACTAACAGCCAAAAATTATTTCATCAAGTGGATTGAAGCAGTTCCCATAAGGAAAGCCACAGATATTGTTATCATTCAGTTCTTAGAAAACAATATTTTGTCCAGATTTTGTTGTCCAATCAAAATCATTACAGACAATGTAGTAGCATTTAAGTCCAAAAAGATGGAAAAAATTTGCAGTGATTATAGTATAACTCTTGGCCATTCCACAACTTATTACCCTCAAGGTAATGGATTGGCTTAGTCATCCAATAAGAGTTTAACCAGAATTATCAAAAAATTGTTGCAAGCTAACAAAAGGCTTGGCACAAGAAGCTTATCCATGCACTATGGGCTGACAGAATCACTACTAAAATATCTATTGCTACTTCACCCTTCGAGATTGTGTATGGCACAGAGGCGATTTTTCCTACTTCATTAGGATTTCCAATGATGATATTACTACAAGAGCAAGATGTTGAACCAGATTCCACTTAGAGGAGGACAAATGAACTAATAAATGTTCATCAAACAAGAGAGAAAGCCTTCAACAACTCTCAACTACACCAAGACAGGGTTAAAAAAGATTTTGACGGGCATACTAAGGAGGATGATTTCAAAGTAGGGGATTTAGTGTTGAAATGGGATGCCAGGAATGAAGACAGAGGAAAACATGGGAAATTTGACCATCTGTGGCTGGGACCTTTCAAAATTGTGTCATACCATGGAAATAATGCATATCTGCTACAGAAACAGGATGGAGATCTCGTTGGTGGAGGCCCTGTAAATGGCAGGTTTCTCAAGCATTATCTCGCCTAAAGAAATTTCCGCCCTTTCCATTTCATTGTATATAACCATTTCCATTTTTCAATTGAAGTAATTGAAATCAAATCAGCAGAAACTGAAGCCCGAAGTGAAGGCCCTAAGTTATGCTGGGTATAATTTGAGTTATGTGAACGAAATTTTGTGAATAAGATGTTGATCGATTTAGTTGCATAAGTGAAATAAATCCCACTGGGCAGGCACTTGGTCTGTCGTTCTTTGCTACCTCGATGGGAGGATAGCATCCCTAGTTGGAGCCCATGTTAGTCACCATTAAAAAGTTTATGTGAAATCGAGATTTCAGGATCTGGCGAGGTGCTAAACCGGTTTGGAAGCCCGACAAACTAGAGAAGGGGCTAAATATGGCAGGGAGAAGCTAAATCTGGTGGGAGCACTAAGTGATGGGGCCTGACACGTCACAGATCGTGACCTATAAAGATCGACAGTCGAGGATGATTTTGGGGGGAGGAACTGCGCGGAGTTTAATTTTGGAGAGCGAGCCAAAATTTAAAACGTGGTTTCGTTCGAGGATACGTGGTGCCATCAGGTGCATTTCGGGGTGAAAAGCGGGTTGCCCCAAACCACTTCCTCGCACCCCCAAAATTTGGAAAAGTATAAAATGGAATTTGTATTTATTTTATTATTATTTTGAACAACTGAATCGTTTGAAACTTGGCATGACCACCCTCGTTCAACTGCAAATCAACAGTACACCAATTTCATGCAATTTCCTCTCATTTCCAGGTATTTTTCATCACAACCATAGATCATATCATAACCTCAGTAACAAAACAAGATCCTGTGGCGAATGAAGAAGCCCTAATTGACCGAGATTTCGACATTTTTGATACCGAAATCACCATTTCCCCATATTTGTGTCCAGAAGTAACATGTCTAATAAAGTAGGAAAATGTATATCGTTCCTTGAAGTAGTTCAGGCCACCATAGTCCCTTATGTCGTTGAAATTGCTTTCCCTTTTCCCAAATTTATAGGTTGGTGCATCGAATAATAGTCACATGAAGAAAGATTCATCGTGAATAAACGAAGGTCCAAGGTCATGTGTAGGGTAGAGAGTATGTCAATTTGAGAGCCCCTTGGCATACCAGAGTCTTTCTCTGCAATGTCTAAACCTTTCAATGAAGAAAGGCTAATTAGGGTATATAGAGAGTGTCCAACAAAGGTTCGAGATCTGTTTTTACAGACAATTGTCAAACCATAACATTTTTCAGAGAGTCTTTCTTTGCCAATGAATGTGAATATAATGGTTATGGAAGTCCAATGGGTATGCTCCCTATTGAGTTAAATTTTAGGTCTAGTCAATGACAAATATGTAGTCGAGGTCATGCTCGGTTTTCTTTTGAGCTTTTTTAAGTCAGATTCTAGTCTGTCAGTTCGCATCAGTTTTGATCAATTCATAGCTGATAATATCCGTAAACAGCTAGTGAATTTTCGCTCTCTAAGACATTTCAGATACTACACCTATCTACTGAAGATTTTCCTGGAAACCAATAAGAGAGAATTTCATGAAGCAGCATTTGTATCAACTGAATCTAAAAGGATTACATTACTCATCTTCATCAACAAAGTCATGTCTAGAGTTTACAATTTGATCTTCAATACCAACCTACCCAAAGTTTTGGATGACATGAGGAGCTATATACAACCAAATCCAGAGAACAGAGTAGGGGATTGGTTACTATTCATGCACTCAACAGTAATATGGGTTTATGGTTGTCATGAATCCCCCTATCTATTGCCTATTTTTCTGACCCCAGAATCTTTTCCCTTGAATTCATCAAGTAGAGAATTATATCTGACACAGAGTATTTCCTGAAATTGCGCAAAGCCTATAAACTCAAGTTCCCTTTTATCATTGGCCCCTTCATTTTCATAGCTAGATCATGCTTATCTCAGATTCAAGCAAAGCTCAAAGATTTTGGTTTTTCACAGCTACAGGGAAGCAGGTATGATCCACATCAAATCATATCCAACAGAAGATTGATGAACAAACAAGCCCCTTATGAGCATGAATAGGTTAAGGGTTTTGATAAGATGAAAAATCTAGAAGTCTTTGTTGATATGGAAGCAATCTTGCAACCAACTCTAACATAGCAAGTGGAGGCAACCCTGCAACAAAGTCAAACACAACAAGATCCTCAAAACTTGATATTCAAAGTCCCCAAGATAAGTGTTTACAGCAAGAGAAGTAGTTCAGAGGCCATGGGCATCAGTGATCGGCAAATTTCCCCAAAGAAGATGAATATTACATAGTCTCCACAGATTGTAAATTTAGAGGAGGAAGAGCCTAGAGAACAAGTAAATCTAGATATGGTGGAAAGTGGTACAAGCAATGTAGAAGTTGAAAAGGAAAGAAAAATCCAAAGTGAAGGTGGTTCAAGAACCTTTAGCAGCAAGAAATACATCTTTGATCAAACATCTGAGGCAGTTTATCAATCTAAAGAAGATTTGGAAAAACAGTATGCTCAGAAGGGAAACCTAGCTCTAGGTGAGATGAGGGATTTAGTCCCTGAAGTGGAAAATATTTCTCATCATAAATCTTCTTTGTTCATAGTAAGAGATGTTGAGAAGAGGACTTTTAACATTGCAGTTGCAAATGAAGACAAGGTCTTTGAGATAAAGATAAGGTATGACAACATCAATGCTCCAGACAAGGTCAAATTCCATAAGAATACCAGTGAGATGTTGTATTATGATTTCCTGAGTTTAAGCTTGAAGAATTCAAAGCTGTCATCTTATGCAATGAAATTGGAAGGGTAGCTGAGGCATAAAAAATCATCCAGCAGAGCTTGGCAGACTTAGGTCAAGAGGATGGAATTTGAAGGCCCCCAAGGGTTGAAATCCTCATTGGATGAAAAAGAAAAATTAATTCAAAGCTTGAAGAAGAAATTGAAAATTTTTGCTATAGAGCATCCACAAATAGCAAAATTGGTTGCTCTAGAACAAGAAAATGAAACACTTCTTCAAGAGGCATTGGACTACAAGGCTAGAGCTGTGCATCTAGAGTGAGAAAAGGTGAGGTGGTCACAAGAGCAGACAGAACTGCTAAACAGGACTATAGTTGTACCTCCTATTGCAGAAGTTGGGCCAAACACTGAAGGACTTGTCCAAGCTATGTCAAAAGTTAGCCTGAAAGAAGGAGAAACCAAAGGGCTAAAAAGAGAAATTGAAGCAGGAGATGCAGGAAAAGTATGAAAGAATGGTTCAATTCCAAAAGAAGAATGAAGTCCTGCAGGAAAGGATAGATAAGTTGAAGATGAGATTAAGAGGCAAAGGCATGTTGTAGAGGGCCAAGCATATCATCTGGGACTCTATAGTTGTTGAAGCTACCAAGTTCAGAGTATATTTGAATTTCATTAATGATAAAGATACCATAGCCACCACAACCAGAAGCAGGTGCACTGTTGTGACTGAGACTTTAGCAAAGAAACCATCAGAATGGGCCCAAAACGCCATAAATATACTTAACTCCATTCCTACTGCAGACCTTCAGACTATTGGAGTTAAAGACAGAACTACATTGATCATCTGGGCCAGGAGGGTTATTGCTAAACATAACCTGTTGAAATCAGTCCAAACCAAGGCAACACAAATGGAGCAAAGTGTGCAAGAGTTTAAATATTTGTTTGAAGAGTTGTTTATCAAAGGCCTCCCACCATCTTGGGATGGCAAGAGAAATTTGTATGATCAAGAAGAATACAATCCTGGCCTCACTCAGTGCAGAATGGATCACTCCAAGTTCGAAACCCTAGAGGAAAATCTGAAAGGAGCCACATTAGTTGAACATCTGATCACAGACTTTGAAATTATGAATCAGTTCAAAGCAGTCAAAATTCGACTACCAGTCATGACATATTCTTCCTCCATTGACCTGGAGATCCTAATCAAATAAATGACAGATTATGATATCCCTTCTTACTTGCAATGGAAGGAGATACTACGGATGGGTAAGACAAAGTGTGGTTTTCCAGGGTCTAGTAGATGATGTCCAGATGTCACTGAGGGTGGAAGATCACGTGGAAGACCAGAGCAGAGAAAATCAGTTTCAAACCGAAGGAGCTCAACTTGTATAAATATTAGGAATTCCAAATGTATTAGAAGTTGGCAAAAGTGCAAGGGCACAATTTTAGCTATTCTGAACTTGAATGTAATTCTCTGAAGCTGAATAGAATACACATGCAGAAGTCTTGAAGTTTCCATGAAAATATTCTAATGGTGGTGATCTGAGTTTGTCTCCTCTCTTTGTATGTATTTCTTGTATTTATGATTTCATTTTCATTGTCTTCTATTTAAATTGGATATTCAAAGGCCCAAAATTCATCTTTTGATGCTCTGAGCTGAAGAAATTTAAACTGTGTTAAGTTCTTCCTAACTAATTCAGAATTCATTTATTTAATTCTTTGATGCAGTTATATGTTTTTATTTTCTTCCTACACTCTACAAAATTACAATTTATAACTCAAATTTATCACCTCATTTAGCCTTTATCCTCTGGAGAGTTCCACCAACTAGTCAGTGCTTCCATTCATTTCATAAGTTTGACTCCATAGCCCTAAGTGTCCCTCCCCTTCCTTGCCAGCAAATTTATAAAAACCCTTCAAAACAACAAAACCTAGCCATTGATTTGTTAAAGAAAATTCATTTATTAAAGAACAAGTGACAAGAGAGATCCCTCTCTGAGCTGAGCAGGCTAGTACCCAGCTCTAAATTTGGTTTGTAGGTTACCTCTGTCATTTGTTTATCAGTCGAACAAATTTACAGAGTGCTAACACAGTGTATGACGGTCGGTGGCAACCCCTGACCAAATAATCCTACCATCATCTTACGAAGCCAAATGGCTTCACAATTGGCCTAACTGGCCACCATGTACTCTGCCTCGACGAAACTCAAAGCAACTGACTTCTGCTTCCGGCTGAACCAGGAAACAAGTCCTGACCCCAAACCAAAACAACACCATGAGGTGATTTTCCTTTCATTAGCACATCATGCCCAGTATGAGTCGGTGTAGTCAACCAAATTGACCCCATCACCTCTAATATAGTCCAGGCCATAATCAATTGTCCCAACAATGTACCTCAACACATGTTTTTCCCCAATCCAATGAACACTCCTCAAATCTACCATATGTTGGCTGAGAGTGTTCACGGAAAAACAAATATATGGTCTAGTGTTGACCAGATACATAAGTGAACCGATCAACTTCCTATAAATCGTATCATCTACCAACTAGGAATCTGAAGCACTAAGATTCTTCCAGTTGGTAACCATGGGTGTCGACATAGGTCTGCAGTCCTCCATCTGAAATATGCTTAGAATATCTACAACATACTTGCCCTTCCCAACAAATATGTGTCCCTCCTCTTGCCATACCTCTATACACAGAAAATAGTGCATCAACCCAATGTCACTCATCTCAAACTCCGATGCAAGTCCCAACTTGCACTCAGCTATGAGATCCTCTACTCCTGTGATGAACAAGTCATCCACATACAGAATGAGAATGAGCGTGTCCTCACCTCTAATGATGTAATAGAGGTTAGGATTAACATCTCTCTTCTCGAAACCCATATGAACCAAGTATGTGTCAATACATGAATACCAAGCTCTGGGAGCTTGTTTCAGACCATAAAGTGTCTTTCTCAAAAGGCACATGTGAGACTTCCTCTCACTCACCTCGAACCCCTATGGTTTCTCAATGTACACCTCCTCCTCTATAAATCCATTTAGAAATGTGGTCTTCACATCCATCTAATGTATGCTCCAACCCATCTCTGCCACTATGGAAATAATACTCCTGATCGAGGTGTATCTCACAAATGGTGCAAATGTCTCATCATAGTCAACTCCCTCTATTTGAGAGAATCCTTGTGCCACAAATCGGGCCTTGTGTTTCTCTATGCTGCCATATGCATCATTCTTGGTTTTGTACAACCACCTGGAAGTCGCAACTGACTTCCCCACTGGCCTCAGAACCACCTCCCAAACATCGTTGCGCACAATGGATTCATACTCCTCCACATGGCCTCTCACCAAACCTGTTGGTCCACTACCTACCCAAATGGTTGTGGCTTAGTATCTGAGATACTCGTCACTAAAGAAAAATAGTATCCAAGCCTCCTTGTAGGTTTACTCTCTCTGAATTTTCTCTTGGGCTCTCCTACGTTCTCCTTGGCTTCCTTCAGGGTCTCCTTAAACCATCTAGGTCTCCTCTTCCCTGAAGTAATCAATGGAGAAGTAAGATCTCCCTGCCTAAGAGTATATGCCTCAGGTATAGTCTCAATACTCTGAGATCCTGAAGCCTCTGCCCCCTCTAACTGGACACCCTCTGATTGTGACCCTGAAGATGTGCAAGGTGACCCTATCACCCCTGAAACTGACGTACTAGAAACCTGAGGTTATGCTCCCTCTGAGACATCAATCGGTGCATTTACATCATCCTCCACACTGACTCTCGACTCGAGAGATCTCTAAAAATCCCTACCCTCCTAAAATCTGACATCTATGCTCACCACCACTCTACTCAGTGATGGAACGTAGATCTGGTAGGCTTTGGAAACCTTTGAGTATCCAACTAGAATCCCATGTTGGGTTGTGGGGTCTAGCTTTGTCCTCTTCTCTGAGGGGACATGAGAATAGGTCAAGCACCCAAAAATCTTGATGTGCTCGACATCAGGCCTCCTCAGGAGTCATCTTCCCCAAAATCATGTGGGGACTCCTGTTCTACAGGTAAACTGCAGTAGCACTCATCTCTTCCCATAGGTAAAGAGGAAAACACTAATCATGCAGCATAGATCTCGCATCCCCATTCTGTTGGGGGTTGTAGGGTATAGACATTTGTCTTCTGATCCCAGCATGGGCACATAAATCTACAAAATGAGTGGAGGAATACTCTCCTTCATTATCTGACCGCAAGACCTTGATCCTCTTTCCAGACTAGTTCTCCACAAGAGCTTTGAACTCTTGGAACCTCTTGAATACCTCACTCTTGGTCTTCAAGAAATAGATCAAGTTCTTCCTTGAGTATTCATCAATGAATGTGATATGGTACTCACGACCACTCAAGGATGCCCGAGACATGGGCCCACACACATCTGTGTGTACTAAATCCAGTATCCCAACTGACCTGGTGTCACTGTTGGGAAACGAGGCCTTGGTAAACTTACCAAGCGCACACCCTCTGCAAACATATTAATTCTCTACACTGATCTGTGGCACTCCTATCACAACCTCTCTCAGTCCTCCAAGAGCCCCATGATGAAGGTGATCCATCCTCCAATGCCATAACTCACATAATTGTCGCATGTTGTCACTACTCACTGCCAAGGCATGAAGAGGCTGAAAAAGAAATTTGAAAAGTTTCCCATCCCTCACTCCAATCGCCTGCCCTGGGGTGAGAGAGGACCCCTTAGGGTGTATGAAGACCTTTGTCCCTCTGAAGGAAACCTCAATACCCCTATCCTGGAGGGTGGAAACTGATATCAAATTATTCTTCAACCCAGGGACATAGAGAACAACCCTGAACGATATAGGTGGCATGTCCTCTCTCTGAAAGGTAACAATGTCAATCCCAGCAACTCTGAACAAGGAGTCATCACCGAGATCAATATCCATCCTGACCTCTATGTCTCTGAGATCGATCAAATGCTCCCTAACTCCAATCATATGGCTTGAAGCCCCGTTGTCTATATACTAGATATTGGGTGTCGTCTCAAATGAAGTGCAGCGTATGAGAAAGCACACTCTCTCTCAAACATAGTCTGAAACTTTGCCTCCTCTGTTGTAGCTGCAGTACCACCCTTCTTCTTCTTCTTCTTGGGACACTATCCATCATAGTGCCCCATATTCTTACAAACACTTCATTTTTCTCATATCTCTCTTCTTCCCACTACTGCTCTCTCCCTATGGTGAGGCCCCAAACTTGGGACCATGTCGACCTCCCTTGTCAGTCTTGTTCTTGCCCTTTGTCCAAAGAGCAAGATCCTCATCACCCTGCAATGTCTGCTACTTTCCAAAAGTATCTGATGTAAGTCTAGTCTCCTCCTAAACGAAATCATCCCACGGTCTCTCCCAAGTGGGAATGATCTATCTCGCAACAATGCCACGAACAAATGGACCCCATGGTTTGGTGAAGTTATTTAAGGTTGTCCTCACCATAGAATCTAGGTCCACTACCTCTCCAATGGCTGCAATCTCATCTCTAATCTGGGTGTATCGACCAACATAAGAAGTAACCAACTCATTCTTGAGCATGCGAATTCCCCTGAGTCGATTAAACAAAACCATCTTTCGGTTCTGGTTAGAGCTCTGGTAAAGCTTGCATAGATATGCCCACATCGCAAATGCATAGTATTTCCCAGTCAAGTGGGGAATGATGTGATCCCTCACTGCATCACACATCGTCCTCTTTGCCTTGTTGTTCCTCTTCCTGAACTCTGTTAACAAGACGGGAGCAGTAGCAGGAGGAACAACAACATGTGCCTCAACTATATCCCATAGTTCGAGGTTCTCTAAGAAAAAGACAATCCTAGCCTTCCAAGGAGACCAGTTGCTAGCTCCAGCTAGCCTATCATCCACGTGCATCTAAGATGTTGACATCACTTCCCACTACACTCAAACTGATGCTACAACTGCACGGGAATGTTGTCTCACTCCTGTCAACATAGGTGTGAAAAGAGGCAAATGAACAACGAAATCACTCCTAGAAATATAGGTGTGAAAAGAGGTCATGAAAAATCAAACTCACTCCTAGCAAGTAGGTGTGAAAAGAGGCTGAGAAAAATTCCACCGAATGTCCTACAACTCTCCACAAAAATTATGCCAACAAGTTGCCACTAAACTTTGTCAATGGTTGTCCATAAAATCTGCCCAAAAGATGTCTAGGATTGTCCACAAAATTTTGTCCAAAACTTAGCAAAAATCAGCCACCAAGCTCTGATACCATTAATATTTTCCAGGTCCTAACAAGATTCCACTAGGTATGTCTTTGACCTCAATTTGGATCTAAGTTTCAACTATCAAATAAGGGTTTGTTGTTGTTCTATAACAGCAAACTGTTCAAGAACTTCATAGTTGTTTTGTTATGGTTACATAAGCCTTTTAGGTGCTCTAGCATGTAGTTTTTGTCACCAACAGGTTAGCACATGCATACCATAAAATATGTAACAGACCTATAGATCTTTATTGTTGAAATAATGTTGTTCTAAACACTAGCATACATGAAAATGACCACAGGTATTTTTGGTCAACATGACCCTGGATAAAACCCCACTAGGGGAAACTAGTTTGGAATATGACTGTATATATGTGGAGAATAGAACGTGGAATACAACAAGTACATGAAAAAAATGAACATGATACAATAGCAGCTTGTCTCAAGCTGCAACACAATTCCAAGAGATAGAGATGTTCCCTAGCATGGTTTTCCCTCCTCACAAGTTGACCAATCCACTAAAATGAAGTGCCCTTGCTCTTGGATGCTCTAATGGAGAAACCCTTGCACACAACTATGAATATGTGAGCTACCTCTCCACTGAAACTATCTTCAAAGAAATCTGACCACTGCAAGACCTCCCTGCTATAAGTGTGCCCTCCTCCTCAAGTGCACCCTCCTCCAAGCAAGAACAACTCCCACAAATAAATGAGGGTCTAAGCCTCCTGGCTACCTCCATGAAAGGGGTCACCCAAGCTTTCCTCAACCATAGCCACCATCCTCTCCTCAATGCTCTCTCTCAAACTCTCCAAGTGAACATAAGAGTGAATGAGCTCCTCTTTTCCCTTTGCACCCATCTTGAACCTCCATAAGGAAACCTAAATATTGGATGGATGAGATCATCCCATCTCATATCCAATATGTTAGCACTCGATAATTTCTTTGGGCTTCATCAAATAAATTCCAAGGTAACCTACAAACCAATTTTTGGTTGGATTCTGACCCTTCCAACCAGAGAGGGCTCTCTCAAACATGTAGAGATTGAAAATACTCAAAAAGATTTGGCAATGGACACGTAGAGGTCATATTCTGCAATAGGATAGGTTTTTAAAAGGGTTGGTAGGACAAACAATGGGAAGAAAACATTGGGTAATGGGGTCAAATCCTAAGATATACTATGAATATTAATACAACAAATGTACTCCTGAGGGAATGGAGGCAAAGTAAGCATATCCTTTAGCAATAAATAGTATTTCATATGATGGCAAGACAGAAAAGAGAAAATCTCATTACAAATGAGAGCATCAAACAAATATGAATTCTTAGTTGTAACTTTAGAATAAATAACATCAGGTTGACCACAATGAACAGAGCACTTAACAGACAGTGAATTTTGGACCTGTAATCATTAAACACAACCACTGCATTAACCATATGAAAGGAGCACCTATCAAGGATGAATTCCAATCATGTACTCTTAGCTATGCTTAGAAGAAATAATAGAAGTGAAATTAATGTAAACTAAAGGAAAACACACTAAAGAATACACCGTGATGAATCTCGGCTATCAAAAGCATTGTACTACTGTATTAATTCATAAGGACATTCTGAGAAATTTACACACAGTCCCTTCTCCTTCATGGTTGAAAGTCCCCCCCTTCTCTACTCTTTTACAATGAAATATATAGCACTAAAGTCCCCTTTCCATGTCACAACTTCGAACTCCAACACATTTCCCAAAATAGAAACAGTTACAAATAGAACATGACACGTTTTAATTGATCTCTTGTTTTTCAGGAGAAAAAATAGGCTTCAAAACGCCACCTATAATTCCCAAACCGTAATAGTTGTGTAAAATATGAGAATGGTTTTTGTAGATAAGCTCGTTCTGAAGAAAAACCTCTCTCAATTTCTTGAAATTCATCTCCATCTGGTCGAAATATGTGTCACAAAAACATGTCTTGAACAAGAAATCATAACTAGAAAATATGTCTCCAAAATTCCTTTGAATCTCCCAATCCATGACACCTGTGTGAAAAATGAACAAGGTTAATGTTATAGGGTCTGTGCTTGACAATAACCTCCTTTGAATTTTGAAAACTCAATTTTGGTTCATCCGGAAATCGTCATGTAAGTCTCAACTGCTGCAGAAACTGACTGCCACATCCTCTTTGAAATGTAACTTGTGGTTTTTTCAAATCTAATTTTATTTATCCATATTCTCCTTAAATATTTGGGAATAATATATTTGAATAAAAATAATTCTCAAATATTTTTTATCCTGTAAAATTAAATTTCCATAATTTAATTCATGCCCGTGGTTTTGAAAAACCATTTATTGCTTGCTTCCCATGGTTTTGAAAACCATGTCTTGTTTTTCCCAATTTACCATTTCACTGTGAAAACTATTTACTGGTTTGTTTTCCATGGTTTTGAAAACCATGTCTTGGAAACCATCTTGGTAAACTGTGAAAATATCCCTTGATTTTCCCCTTTTACTTCTGTAAAAACCCTAGATAAATAATTGTCCAAATCTTTCGTTCAATACATTTTTATGATTCTTTTCCATAGCAATAAACATTAATTTCTTTGCTCTGTAAAATTTAAATTTTACCTCTGTAAAAAAATTTCACCGTGAGGAAGAATTTCATTTATTGGAAATTCCATGATTATTATTGAAAAATATGTTGCACATAAACCATATAATAAATTGTTGCAATATTATTTCGGGCTTGGGAGGAGTGGTCTTACTTCACAACACTCTTGCCCGCTAAATGTATCATTTAAGGACACGTACTCCAACTTAAAACCCAGTGGTTTGGATTTCGTCCCCCCTTAAAAAATTAACCCTCGTTTACTTTCAACCCCCAAAATGTATAGGCACTCTCCATCCACCCTTTGACTTTTCAATATTAAAAACTGAGATTCGTGCCCATGATTTGGCGTGAGGTCATGAATTAAATATTGGATTAAATATTAATATAAAAATATATATATTATAATAATAATAAACCTTTTTCCATTTTTCTAAGGATTTTGGGCATATGAGGCTCATCACATGACTTAAGGAATATTTTTAATTTTCAACGGGAATATGATAATAAGGGTAAAAATGAATGGAGTGGTCGAACCGAGAGATTTAGATAAGAATTAAGGCTAGATATAGGTTTGGGATATTTGCCGATTTTGACTCATGGAGGACGTGACTATTTTGGAGGATTAGTGAGTGAAGGGACCGAGCTGGTGAAAAAAAAATAAAATCTGAGTGGAAAGATCACACAAGGACAAGAAGCTTTGGAAAAATTAATACAAATTAGCATGTCATAACACAATCTAAGGTTGAGATCATCCCATAATAATCACTCAAAAAACCACTTTGGGTTAAGTTCCCTAAGTTTACTTTGTGTCTCCTAATTCACCCACAAAGTGAATTAATAGTCATTTAGGATAAAATGACCAAATTTCACTTTTGACTTAAATTCTCTAAGTCAAAGTGAAATTAGACATAAAGTACAAGGCACAAAGTACATAGTACTTCCCACTTTTATTTAGAATCTCACAAACACAAGGGGACCACTTCCCAAGGTACACAAATCTCAACATTGATCTACCTTGCAACAAATTGCTTTGTCAAAAGTTAAGTACACAACAACATTAGTGTGTTTTTCCTCCTACTTCTTGACTTCAACATTTAATTTTAAACCAACTCGTAGGTTTTTCATCCTTCTTGAGATCAATATGTTCAACCTTATATCAACTTGTTCTTGTTTAGGATCCTTTTAAGCGCTTGAATGTGGAGGGTTTGTGCATTCCTTACATACCATTGTGTCATCATTTTTCTTTCATTTGCAAGAATCAAAGAGATTCAAATTGTTTTCAACAAAAGCTATCAAACAATAATATTAAAACCATCTTCTATAAGAGTAATATAAAACTATGCATGTCAAACATATTTCTCCATTGTAACATAAGTTCTCTCCCGACATTTTTGTTTTCATGATATTTTGTGTAGCATAAAATTGTGAATGTAAAACATATATATCCATTTTAAATTTGAATAAATTCATTAATTCCATAAGTTGTCTCTAATTTTTATTTACTGATAATTTGGTTATATTTTTGTAAAAATATTCAAATTTCTATAGGTTTTATATAGTTTCTAGAAAATTTTAGAGATTTTTAAAGTAAAATTATTTTGTTTTTAGAATTTTAGTGAATCATTTTTATAAAAAAATGGAAATTAATGAGTATTTTTTAAGAAAAAGACATGGAACATTAGTCCATTTGCAAAATTTATCCCCTAAAAATTTCTTTATTAATGATATTCTCCCACTCAAATGGATATATATAAAGGAAATGGTGTTCTCCATCTAAATGATTCCTTACACTTGAAACATTTAACAAAATGGGCCCAAAAATATTTCCCGAGCATAATTTTCTCGTTCTTTTTGTCTTTGGCATCCTGAACCCCATAATTGATACCTAGTAAAATAAGATGAAAGTGAAAAATTGCATTGATATAAAAAGTGTGTTGTGTGGGAAAAACATCTAGATTACAACACAAAACAACACACATCACATCTTGATAACCTTCTTTTAAGAAGGTTATTGAGCTTACAACAATAAATCCCTAATCAATTGGCTAATGCATTATATTATTTTTGAAAATATAACAATTTAAAGATATTGAATAGACCCTCTCTAATTTAAAAAAATTAAATGTGTGGTTGTTTTTATCATTGAATTGCTAAGAAAATCCCTTTAACCCTTAAAAAAAACATGCACAACCAAACACAATAGTTGTGAAGGATCAAACCATTTATTAATTATCATAAAAAAAAACACAGAATCCATCTTTACCTAAATCTTTTAAGTAGCAATAGGTTTGCACTTAAATTTTTTAAAGATGTGCTTCATATATTTGGGGTCCATATCTAAATTAAGGTTAATATGGATTCGTATTACTAATTCTAATAGATTTCATAAATTATTAGGTAACATCATGCAGAAACTCAAAGCAACATCATAGCCCACAAGTGAGTGAGCATTGAAATATCAAGAAAAATTCCACGCCCAAATGCAATGGGAGACACTTATCTTGCATGTGTAATATTTAAAAGTTCACAGACCTTGTTGGTTACCCAAAAAGCATCTTTATGGTCAAACCTCTATGAAACTTATCGAGCTCTACTACGCACTATGTATTTTTGGCAAAAAAAATAAAAAAAATAATGACTAGCCATCATTAGTTCTATCCCTTTAAAAAGAGGGCTAAGTGATGAAGCAAAGAGCTATTAAAATCCTCAAGAAGCTCCTCACAACTACAAAATCTGAATTGTTAACAACACTAACCCATTTTTATTTCTTTGTTATTGTATATTTACATTAAAGTAATATATAAATAAGCATAAAGGTCCAAGACATCAAACACACCAACATGAATCCACAAGAAATTGATGTCAATAACAAGTGATTTAGACTATTAAAGGGCAAGCAATTTCCTATGTCAACATAGATATGACCAATGGGGCCATTGTCTTTTATAAACTTTACAATAATGTATTTCAGTAGTTTACAAGATCAAATGGGAATTGGAAGTAGGATTAAGGGACTACAAAACACCAATCTTATGTTGACCAACCCTTGAAAAAGGGCCATGACCCTTTCCTACTGCTTGAAGTGACATCTCATGTCAATTATATTATTTTGAAAAAAATTGTAATCCCACATTCCCTCCCATGTGTTTTACATTTGGGCACCTCTTGCTCTTGTAGTCTTATTTTTTCTTCTTTTATTTTTATTTTATGTTGGGTTTTAACTTCACCTTAGACACACATAGACAGAGTAATGTAGAAGCTTGTAGATGTTAATGAAATGAAGGGAATTGATCATTATGTATGAGCTCAGATCATATTTCCTACTTGTTACTCATTGTTTAAATGCTCATATCCTCGCCATTGTAATCTCCTTAACTTTTAACTCCAAAGAAGTTAAATGCATCATGGACACGGCCATAATGGTCCCTCATTCAAATGTTGGTTATCTTCCTTAGCTTATCTTCACAAGCAATAAAGATAAGCTAAAACTATAATGGGTCACCTTTGTGGCCAAGTCCTTGCCACATTTAGATTTTTTGGAGTCAAAGCCACATGTCCTCAACTCATTTCACTTGTTTGGAGTCAAAGTTGAGGACATTACAATGCCTTGTGAAACAAGCCAATAAACCCTAAGTATTGAACCATCCTATATGATCCTCATGATGATCAATACTTTGGAGAGAATTTATCTTTTTCATTTAAATTAACATCTACATGTCAAATTCCTCTCATCCTTTTCCAACACTTTCAACTCTCCTCTATGTTATTTCTAGATAGAGACAAAGGAAACATAAAACACAAAAATAATAGAAGAAAAAAATCAAACAATAATTGTTGGCATTTGATGTCACTTGGGAAGCACGATGAGGGTCATGCTCATTGCCTTTTGAGTTATGCTAATTTGGAATTGAAAGACAACTCAACCTAAATAAATGTCAAGTTGCTCTTTAACATGTGTCACATAGCACAAGCCTCTACAAATCTTGGAGTGTACATGGGGCACACTCCTCACTGCTAAGCATTGCCATTGAAAGATTGCATAAATATTAATGAGTAGTAAGTACGAAAGGCACTAAGACTATACATGGACCATCATCCCTTCAATTCTTCAATAGAAGGTGATATTTCATTGATAAGATCCACATGGGACATGTCCTATATAAGAAGTTGTTCTTGGTCATGTACAATGATGAGAGAAAGTAGTGTCAATAGTTGTACAAAGATTATTGGTGATATTTCATTGATAAGATCCACATGGGACATGTCCTATATAAGAAGTTGCTCTTGGTCATGTACAATGATGAGAGAAAGTAGTGTCAATAGTTGTACAAAGATCATTATATAGCAATAGTGTCCATAATTACA
>JZKD02S1670323.1:0-17175 GCA_000966675.3 Picea glauca
TCTTCTTGAGCACAACAAGTCCAAAGTTCTTCAAATGTCAGATACTCCTTCCTTGTGTTCATGCTTGCGGCAAATGCATCCCACGTCTTGGGAAGACCATTGAGTACTATGTTTATCAATTCCTTCTCTGAAATGATCTCTTGAATAACTTGTAGTTGATCTCTTAACTAGGAGATCCTCACAAAATATGATGCTATGCTATCATCATCATTCATCTTCATGTCACAGAGCTCATTCTTCAGACTCATTATTTGTCCAATGTTTTTGACTGAGAAGAGGTTTCTTAGGGCATCGTACATATTCTTCGATGAGTCAAGATGGGATATGTAGGGTATCAAGTGGTCCTTTATAGAGTCCACTATGATACTCATGGCATTGATGTCACCGTCTTTGAACTTCTCCATAACTACAACGTTCTACGGTTCCTTCTCTTTTCCTTCTTCAAACTCTGGTTCCACGATCTTTCCTTTCACGATATCCAACACTTTATTCTTGGAAAGGATGAGGTCAATCCTTGTCTTCCATGCTCTGAAGTTAGAGGCTCCATCTAACTTGTTCTCTGACTTCATAGAATAAGCCATTGCTGCTTTGACTTGGTCAAACCCTAGATTTGACTGAAAAAATCAAACTTGACGTCTTGGCTTGCTGAGAGTACCAGGAGATGCGTTAGGCTAGGGCACACTGATCTATCCAGAAATTAGGTCAATCCCTTCACTTAAGGTGCCTCAACGAGAAGATTAGGGTTTCTGCAACTACACCAGCTAGTAACCCTAGCGACAGTGCTATGGTGATTGCTCCTGCTAGAAACTCTAGCGACAGTTCTTCAACGAGCTTAATATCCTCACGACTATGTTTCCTTCCAGCGGTTAGACTAAATGAAGGAGGCGTGGGTCCATAACCTGTTAGAACATAATGAATGTGCTCGTTTTACCACTGACAATATCACTATTGTCACTCAACCATAGGCCGAATCCACCCTCCGAGCACCTTAACCTTGACTGAGAATCACTCCGGAAGCAAGCCCTACTCTAGATAGCCAAACAAGGTGCAACGCATCTTCCTCCAAGGATAGCGCACCAACAATAGCTGATCAGATAATCCAAAACCTAGCCAAGAGATAGTCCAAGCGTAACTGCTAGCTGCAACAGCTGCAACGACAACTCTCCTCCAAACCTGCGCACAAGACTGGGCACTGCAGTGAGCACAAGATTGGGCACTGCAATTTTGAGACTGCCTACCAGAATGAGAACTGGCCTCCTGTATTTATACTAAATATGGCTAACTACCTGGGCCGACTTCTCATTCTAGGTATCTGTCTGTTCAATGTATTATTATTTCTTCTGGACGACTTCTTCTCTTGGAGGCTAATAACCTAATACAAATTATCTTTTTGAGCCGACAAGTCTTCTAGGGTTATTAGCCAACTCATTAGGGTTTCTCTTACTTCCCAGAGTATTCTATTCTCGTCAGGTTTACACATGGAGGTAAATACCTCCCACAACTACCTTAATATCAACACATATATTTCCAAGTTGGTAGGGACTATGCTACCATGCAACCGTTGTTTATTATGTTTGTTACAATTTGTATTGTTCATTTCATTGTCCTATCAAATTCAAATTACTAAGTATATTTATTTATCACAATTTGTTATGTGTGTTGAGGATGTGACAACTTTGTTAATCGATTTTATTAGATGTGGCCATTCATAAATATGATGCTTCGGTTCATTCGTAGATCCCTCTTGTGTGAATAGGTAGCAATTATTTTTAACAAATTGTTGGATGCGGGCCTAGCTAGGAAGAAAGGCTATTTTTGAGGAAAAACATGCGGAAGACAGTTGGAAGGAAAAGCAACACTTGTAAGAAAAGCAGGCGAAGCGCGCATGCAAGGAATACCTAACGACGTTAGGGTTAGGGTTTTTGTAATGGATTGTAATGGTTGGTGAGACGAGGATATAAGTAAGTAGTACTTAGGCGACAAAAGGGTCGGGGGGAGAGGACAGAAAGAGAGACCACTGTAATAACTGTATGAATCATTAAGTTGGTGATCTGAGGAAGGAGTGAGTGACTTGATCCCAAAGGTTAGATCGTAGGTTGAGGAGCCTAGTGTGATATAGTTAGCCTCACAGGGATCAAGGAGCATGTGGGAAAGAGGGAGAACTAAGATTGTAACCACGCACGATGTGGGATATTTCTGAACCATAATAAAAGTTTGAGAGACAAATCTTTGTGGACGTATCCCAGGAGGGGGTGAACCACGGTAAAACCTATGTGGAATGAATGAATGAATGCATCTTTATGTCTGAATGTTAGGTAAATGAAGCAACTAAGTAGATCTAGTACTCCACATGCATGCATAGAATGAATTTTATAACTAGATGTTAGATTGAATGAATAAAGGTTGTTGCGCACAACCCCAGATCTCGCTAAGTCTTAGGTTGCAAACACCTAAGTATTGCAGCCACCCATAGAGCTATCTCGAGTGAGACTGCGCAGTACACTTTGTGTGTTGCGTTGCCTTCTGGTTTACCGAAGGGGCCGATAGTTTTAAAGGGCTATTGTTGGGAAGCTTCTTAGTTTTGAACTAGGGTCAATCTGTGATAGTAAATGAATGGAAAAATACCCCATAAAGAACCCTCAAGACCAATAGAAGAAGCGTAAGTAGAGACTTAAACCAACAAATGGTTCCTTTGTCAGTTGATTGGAAGAAAATGAGATTGAGCATATGAGATATGTTGAAGAAGCGTCAAAAGAATGTGGGATCAGAGGACAAGAAGGTGAAACAATGAGACTCTAAAAAGGGATGTTGAGACCATGGGATCCCACGAAGGCCAAGATAGAAAGATGGTTGAAGACAAAGGAGTTAGAGTTTGCACAGACAGATAACAGAAGCCCGAAGTTAACACCACGCAAATATCTAGACAAGTACGTATTCACTGACTTGCATGAAGTATTTTTCTGTGATTTCCCACACATATTGCAGGAGTGGATAAAAATATTGAAAGACAACCATCCTACGAATCGGATCAGATAGCTAGAGTGGAATCCTTAAGAGATCGTGCAACTACAACGAGTTGATAATAAGTTTACATACGCAATAGATTTCTGGCTAGAAAACATTGTTGTCAGATTTATCATAGAGTTTGCAGTAGATACAATGAAGTCCTACAGCGCAACCGAACAAGAGTTCTTGAAGGGACCTCGAGGTAGGTACATCAGATCGTTATATACTTCCATTAATATATTACTATATAACAAAGGTGTAATGACGATGGAGTCAGACAACTAAAACTCCCTACGTGCATGGGGGAAGGGGGGAAACACTGACAAAAAAAGGAGAAATGGAAGGAGAAGGGGATAAAGGAAAGATCAAGCAGATCATGGCAACAACTGGAAAGACGCGCAGTGGAGTACCCTACCAATATAATGTGAACACCAAGAAGAGAGTCGTAGCCACAAGGGAAGGCTTGGCAAGTGATGAAGAGGAGGTAGAGGATCTCCAGGCTGTGGAGCAGATTGAGGAAATCCTGCGCGCGACATATGAGAGGAAGATGAGAGCTCCAAGAACGAAAATAGAAGGCAACACTCCTATCCATATCAGTGTCAGTGTGGAACCCATAAATCCATGTGCGACTAATACACCAAGAAGAACACCACCATTTAGACAACCGAATTTCGGGAGAAGGAAGACATCAGGGAGTACATCTACACAAGGAACAACAATTGGGGGAGCCAGTTCAGGAAGCAGTAGTCAAGTATCTACACCGCGCAGAGATAGTAGTTCAACATTCAAGATGGCAGGACATGATCCCACCATCAGGTTACCTAAATTCAAAGGAGAGGCATCGAAGGACCTGGAAAAGCACCTTTTTATCTGTGAAAAGATCTTGGAAGCAAAACAGATCACAGACGAGGACACTAAACTTGCATAGTTAGCTATCACACTAAGAGATTGCGCACTAGACTGGTATATGAGTTTAGCTGCAAACAGTCCTCTAGGGACAACCAAAATGATTGGAGATATCAAGAAGTTGTTGATAAACGAGTTCCAGAAGCCAAGTTTAGAGGATCAATACATGAACAAGATGATAGAAATTAGACAGAAACCCGAAGAATCTGTATGGGAGATTGACAAGATATTCAAACGATTGAAGGGAAAGCTAAAATACGTCATGACAGATATGAAGCATAGGCATCTGATCATCAATTCACTGTTACCACACTTGAAATATCCACTGGAACAACAGAAGTTTCAGACGCAGGTAGAGGCTCTCCGGGCAGCCCTACAACTGGAAGAAAATCAATATCAGAAGATAGATCCAGCCATCGAGGAACTGAAGAAGGATCTGAAGAACTTAACATTCTAGCTAAACCAGAACAAGAGTAAAGACAAAAGAGAAGTTGCTTGGTGTACCACATGTAGGATAGAGGGACACCATAAGAACGAATGTCCAACATTCGCACAGTACCTGGCAACATGAATGCCAAATCCATTACCAACAGGAGGACTATGGTGCGATATCTATAAGAAACAGGGTCATGATCCATACCACTGCCCAATGATGCAGAAGTACCAGACAATACCGAAGAGCTCGTATTGCAACTTTTGCAAGTCAGTAGGCCATGATGATAAATATTGCATAACCATGGACTTGATGAGGGAAAGAACATCAGATGCATATAGGGTGCAGGAACAAATGATGACCAACCAAGATGCACCTCAGTTTAACCAAGTACCAACCCCATACAATACTGTGCAACAACAATATAATGATGCGCATCAACCATACAACACTGTGCAACCGCAGTATAATACCGCGTAGCCACACTATAATATCGCACAGTATAACCAGGTGCCCCAGTATAACGTGCCGCGAGGGGATCGAGCTGGCTACAGAGGGGGAGGAAGAGGAAGAGGGGGTTTTGGAAGAGGTAGAGGACCAGTGGTATGTCACAATTGTCAACAACCAGGACACTATGCAAGAGAATGTCCACTTCCACCAACGACCTGTATGTATTGTCGCGGATCAGATTATGACACAAAAGAATGCCCGACACTATTAGTGAAGATCCAGGAGAAGAGAAATCAGAACAATCAGAATGTTCAATGGATTTCAGTAAAAGCGAGGGATGAAGGAAGAAACATCAACATAGTTACACGGGGAGGAGCTAAAATAGGAAACGACGTAGTAAGACAAGAGCCAACACAACACCAATGGGTGAAGAAGAATGTCGAACCAAGGAAGCAGTTTGATGCGTAGAACAAAAAGGGGATATTCAAGCAAGGTAGACAATAATTCATGAAGCCATACATTGCATCAACATCAACCACACAACATAATAAGGAAGTACTAGAGTACGAGATGCCTCCATCATTGGATCACACCAAAGAAACACAACTCCTGGGACAAGTAAGTATGATTAAAGGTTTTTTGCAATCATGTGTAAGACTACTAAATGATCCATCCTTTGTTAAAATATTACAAAATGTGCTAGAAAGATGTAGCATAGAAGGAGAAGGAAAGTTAGAACAAAAAACAATCAATCATCTACATACAAGGCAAAGAACAAGTAGGGAATTCAGTTTGAACGCCAACATTGGAGATTTCAACATGGGTGATATTATACTGGATTTAGGATCCGAAGTCAATATATTGCCCAAGAAGACATGGAAATGTATGGGAGATCCCACACTAAGATATTCACCAGTTCAATTGAAACTAGTAAATCAACACCGAGTTCTATCGATTGGGAGACTGAAAGGGGTAACGGTAGACCTGGATGGAGTACAGACTAAAGCCAACTTCGAAGTAATTGAGATAGTGGATGGCACAACACCTTACCCAACATTGCTTGGTTTGGATTGGGCGTTTGATAACTAGGCCATAATCAACTTAAAAACGCGAAAGATGACCTTCGAGTCAGTGGAATACAGATTCATTGCGCCATTGGACCCATCAGAAGGGGAAAGGTTTGTAGAACCTACTTGCTTGGACTTGGAGGAAATCAACCAGTTGTATAGAACAACTGCGCGAGATGAATATTACGTGAACCCAATTGCAGATGGGGTACTCAGTTGGTGAAGCATCACCTCATGTGCGTCAGGGTCAGGTACAAGCTTAGAAAATTGGCAGTAGAGGTTACACGAAGTCTCTACAAAAATATGCACAAGAATAGACTGTGCAGTAAGATGGGTAGGTACGGAGATAAGGGAGCCTCCCAGCTTCCATGGGGTGAATGACCTAGAAGCATTCTTAACACGATACGAAGATGAAGTGTTAGATAGTCAGAGACTCTTAGCCCTGGACATAGCACTCAAGGAAACACCTACAATATGGTGGGGTGCGCACAAAGAAACAGTGAAAGATTGGTATTAATGTAAGCGATTACTGCGCATCAGGTTTGGCGTAGAACAAGGAAGCAACCAGCTAGAGAAATATGATGGACAGGGGCCACCAACAAAACACTTGGAGAAATGCATAAGACTATGGAGGATGAACCCACCAGAAGAATGGCCTCATCATTTTGTTCACACGTTAGAAGGCATCCCGACAAACTGGTATGCAGAGAAAGAACTGCACAGAGGAACTACGAGTTGGACAGTATTACAACAAAATTTTGCAGTCACTTTCTCATTTGAGCATGAGAACCCCAACATAGACGCAACACTTAAACAAATCAGAGGGGTAATATTCATTAAGGAACCAGAAGTTGAACTCATGACAAAGGAACAACAACAAAACATATAGACAGTGAAAGAACTACTGTCATGCTACCACATACAGGAAGAAGCACCAGATGAAGATGACCCGCGCGATATTCAGATTGAGGAAGTGGAAGGAGAGAGAGAAGTAGAAGGTCCACCTCTGGAATCATAAGTAATTGCTGCACCAATCAAGCTGAAGAAAGTCAACATAGGGACAGTTGAAAATCCCAAAATGGTTAGCATTGGAGACTATTGGGATGAGCAAACAGTGTAAAGTATAACAGAGTTACTACGCGAGTACAACGACCTGTTCCCAACAAAGTTCATAGAAATGAAAGGCATAGCAGGAGAGCTAGGTGAAATGAAGATACCGCTCAGAACTGAGGAAAGACCGATTAGACATCGACCATACAGACTAAATCCGATATATAATCAAAAAGTCAAAGCCGAGATCGATAGGATGTTGGAGGTTGGAATCATAGAACCTGTAGAAGAGTCCGAATGGGTAAGCCCGATGGTACTTCAGGAGAAGAAACAAGGGTGGGATAAGAATATGTGTCGACTTGAGAAATCTGAACGATGCGTGCCTACATGACCCCTTCCCTACTCCATTCACAGATGAAGTCTTGGAGAATGTAGGAGGACAAGAAGCTTATTCATTCACCGACGGATTCTCAGGATACCATCAGATTGAGATAACACTAGAAGACATATATAAGACCAATTTTTCCACGGAATGGGGATCCTACCAGTACACAGTCAAGTTGTTTGGACTGAAGAATGCACCAACAATATTCTCTAGAGTAGTCATAGCTGCATTAAAAGAGTTTATTCACCAGTTCCTAGAAGTATATCTGGACGACTGGACAGTCTATAGTTTGTTGAAAGACCATGTAGAGGTCTTGCGGCTAATGTTAGAAAGATGCAGGCAGTGTCAAATATCGTTAAATATCAATAAGTGCATCTTCAAAACACCTTTTGGAATACTATTGGGCCATATAGTATGCAAATAAGGCTTGCTAGTAGATCCTGCCAAGATCACAATAATTGTTAACCTGCCACCACCAAAAACAGTTCGCCAGTTGAGAGCGACATTGGGACATACGAGATACTATAGGAAATTTATAAAGCGGTATGTGCAGATCACTGTGCCAATGGAGAAATTACTAAGGAAGGACACAACGTTTTAGTGGAATGAGGGATGTCAGCGCAGATTGGACACCTTGAAAGAGAATATGGTAACCACACCAATACTGGTATGCCCAGATTGGGATAAGACATTCCACGTCCATGTAGATGCATCAACCATAGCACTTGGAGCTATACTAGCATAGGTAGGAGGAGGATAATTGGACCATCTTATAGCATTTGCTAGCAGAAAAATGTCAGAATCGGAGCAAAATTACAATACCACAGAAAGGGAAGGCTTAGCGATGGTCAATGCGCTTCAGAAATTCAGTCATTATTTATTGGGGAAACATTTCAAGATGTTCACAGACCATTCAACGCTCAAATACCTCGTCAACAAGCCGGTGTTGGGGGGGAGAATTTGTAGATGGTTATTGTTGTTCCAGGAATTTCACTTTGAAGTGATAGTCAAACCAGGAAAGTTGAACATAGGACCTGATCACCTGCCGAGGATCACTAATGGGGAGGAACCTATGAATCTAGAGGACAACTTTCCCGATGCACAACTATTTTCAATCCAAATAGCCGATGAATACTTTGCAGACATCATCCAGTACTTGAGTTCAGGGACTGCACCACAAGAATTCAATACTGTGCACAAGAAAAACTTGGTAGTCAGGGCTGCAGATTATCAGTTGATTGCATGATACTTATACAAAATGGGTGCAGATAACATCTCGAGAAGATGTGTGCTAGAACATGAAAGACCAAGGATTTTAGCATAAGCCCATGAGGGAATAGCAGGAGGAAATTATGCAAGCAAAGATACTACGCATAAGGTATTGCGAGCAGGACTATGTTTGTCGACCATTCACAGAGATGCAAAGGACTACTGCCAGAAATGCGATGTATGTCAGAGGGTTGGTAAACTGAATAGAAGGGATGAGATTCCCTTGAGACCAAAAGTAACCTTGTACGTATTCGACAAATGGGAAATAGATTTTGTGGGACCAATTAACCCACAAGNTAACTTGTTCTCTGACTTCATAGAATAAGCCATTGCTGCTTTGACTTGGTCAAACCCTAGATTTGACTGAAAAAATCAAACTTGACGTCTTGGCTTGCTGAGAGTACCAGGAGATGCGTTAGGCTAGGGCACACTGATCTATCCAGAAATTAGGTCAATCCCTTCACTTAAGGTGCCTCAACGAGAAGATTAGGGTTTCTGCAACTACACCAGCTAGTAACCCTAGCGACAGTGCTATGGTGATTGCTCCTGCTAGAAACTCTAGCGACAGTTCTTCAACGAGCTTAATATCCTCACGACTATGTTTCCTTCCAGCGGTTAGACTAAATGAAGGAGGCGTGGGTCCATAACCTGTTAGAACATAATGAATGTGCTCGTTTTACCACTGACAATATCACTATTGTCACTCAACCATAGGCCGAATCCACCCTCCGAGCACCTTAACCTTGACTGAGAATCACTCCGGAAGCAAGCCCTACTCTAGATAGCCAAACAAGGTGCAACGCATCTTCCTCCAAGGATAGCGCACCAACAATAGCTGATCAGATAATCCAAAACCTAGCCAAGAGATAGTCCAAGCGTAACTGCTAGCTGCAACAGCTGCAACGACAACTCTCCTCCAAACCTGCGCACAAGACTGGGCACTGCAGTGAGCACAAGATTGGGCACTGCAATTTTGAGACTGCCTACCAGAATGAGAACTGGCCTCCTGTATTTATACTAAATATGGCTAACTACCTGGGCCGACTTCTCATTCTAGGTATCTGTCTGTTCAATGTATTATTATTTCTTCTGGACGACTTCTTCTCTTGGAGGCTAATAACCTAATACAAATTATCTTTTTGAGCCGACAAGTCTTCTAGGGTTATTAGCCAACTCATTAGGGTTTCTCTTACTTCCCAGAGTATTCTATTCTCGTCAGGTTTACACATGGAGGTAAATACCTCCCACAACTACCTTAATATCAACACATATATTTCCAAGTTGGTAGGGACTATGCTACCATGCAACCGTTGTTTATTATGTTTGTTACAATTTGTATTGTTCATTTCATTGTCCTATCAAATTCAAATTACTAAGTATATTTATTTATCACAATTTGTTATGTGTGTTGAGGATGTGACAACTTTGTTAATCGATTTTATTAGATGTGGCCATTCATAAATATGATGCTTCGGTTCATTCGTAGATCCCTCTTGTGTGAATAGGTAGCAATTATTTTTAACAAATTGTTGGATGCGGGCCTAGCTAGGAAGAAAGGCTATTTTTGAGGAAAAACATGCGGAAGACAGTTGGAAGGAAAAGCAACACTTGTAAGAAAAGCAGGCGAAGCGCGCATGCAAGGAATACCTAACGACGTTAGGGTTAGGGTTTTTGTAATGGATTGTAATGGTTGGTGAGACGAGGATATAAGTAAGTAGTACTTAGGCGACAAAAGGGTCGGGGGGAGAGGACAGAAAGAGAGACCACTGTAATAACTGTATGAATCATTAAGTTGGTGATCTGAGGAAGGAGTGAGTGACTTGATCCCAAAGGTTAGATCGTAGGTTGAGGAGCCTAGTGTGATATAGTTAGCCTCACAGGGATCAAGGAGCATGTGGGAAAGAGGGAGAACTAAGATTGTAACCACGCACGATGTGGGATATTTCTGAACCATAATAAAAGTTTGAGAGACAAATCTTTGTGGACGTATCCCAGGAGGGGGTGAACCACGGTAAAACCTATGTGGAATGAATGAATGAATGCATCTTTATGTCTGAATGTTAGGTAAATGAAGCAACTAAGTAGATCTAGTACTCCACATGCATGCATAGAATGAATTTTATAACTAGATGTTAGATTGAATGAATAAAGGTTGTTGCGCACAACCCCAGATCTCGCTAAGTCTTAGGTTGCAAACACCTAAGTATTGCAGCCACCCATAGAGCTATCTCGAGTGAGACTGCGCAGTACACTTTGTGTGTTGCGTTGCCTTCTGGTTTACCGAAGGGGCCGATAGTTTTAAAGGGCTATTGTTGGGAAGCTTCTTAGTTTTGAACTAGGGTCAATCTGTGATAGTAAATGAATGGAAAAATACCCCATAAAGAACCCTCAAGACCAATAGAAGAAGCGTAAGTAGAGACTTAAACCAACAAATGGTTCCTTTGTCAGTTGATTGGAAGAAAATGAGATTGAGCATATGAGATATGTTGAAGAAGCGTCAAAAGAATGTGGGATCAGAGGACAAGAAGGTGAAACAATGAGACTCTAAAAAGGGATGTTGAGACCATGGGATCCCACGAAGGCCAAGATAGAAAGATGGTTGAAGACAAAGGAGTTAGAGTTTGCACAGACAGATAACAGAAGCCCGAAGTTAACACCACGCAAATATCTAGACAAGTACGTATTCACTGACTTGCATGAAGTATTTTTCTGTGATTTCCCACACATATTGCAGGAGTGGATAAAAATATTGAAAGACAACCATCCTACGAATCGGATCAGATAGCTAGAGTGGAATCCTTAAGAGATCGTGCAACTACAACGAGTTGATAATAAGTTTACATACGCAATAGATTTCTGGCTAGAAAACATTGTTGTCAGATTTATCATAGAGTTTGCAGTAGATACAATGAAGTCCTACAGCGCAACCGAACAAGAGTTCTTGAAGGGACCTCGAGGTAGGTACATCAGATCGTTATATACTTCCATTAATATATTACTATATAACAAAGGTGTAATGACGATGGAGTCAGACAACTAAAACTCCCTACGTGCATGGGGGAAGGGGGGAAACACTGACAAAAAAAGGAGAAATGGAAGGAGAAGGGGATAAAGGAAAGATCAAGCAGATCATGGCAACAACTGGAAAGACGCGCAGTGGAGTACCCTACCAATATAATGTGAACACCAAGAAGAGAGTCGTAGCCACAAGGGAAGGCTTGGCAAGTGATGAAGAGGAGGTAGAGGATCTCCAGGCTGTGGAGCAGATTGAGGAAATCCTGCGCGCGACATATGAGAGGAAGATGAGAGCTCCAAGAACGAAAATAGAAGGCAACACTCCTATCCATATCAGTGTCAGTGTGGAACCCATAAATCCATGTGCGACTAATACACCAAGAAGAACACCACCATTTAGACAACCGAATTTCGGGAGAAGGAAGACATCAGGGAGTACATCTACACAAGGAACAACAATTGGGGGAGCCAGTTCAGGAAGCAGTAGTCAAGTATCTACACCGCGCAGAGATAGTAGTTCAACATTCAAGATGGCAGGACATGATCCCACCATCAGGTTACCTAAATTCAAAGGAGAGGCATCGAAGGACCTGGAAAAGCACCTTTTTATCTGTGAAAAGATCTTGGAAGCAAAACAGATCACAGACGAGGACACTAAACTTGCATAGTTAGCTATCACACTAAGAGATTGCGCACTAGACTGGTATATGAGTTTAGCTGCAAACAGTCCTCTAGGGACAACCAAAATGATTGGAGATATCAAGAAGTTGTTGATAAACGAGTTCCAGAAGCCAAGTTTAGAGGATCAATACATGAACAAGATGATAGAAATTAGACAGAAACCCGAAGAATCTGTATGGGAGATTGACAAGATATTCAAACGATTGAAGGGAAAGCTAAAATACGTCATGACAGATATGAAGCATAGGCATCTGATCATCAATTCACTGTTACCACACTTGAAATATCCACTGGAACAACAGAAGTTTCAGACGCAGGTAGAGGCTCTCCGGGCAGCCCTACAACTGGAAGAAAATCAATATCAGAAGATAGATCCAGCCATCGAGGAACTGAAGAAGGATCTGAAGAACTTAACATTCTAGCTAAACCAGAACAAGAGTAAAGACAAAAGAGAAGTTGCTTGGTGTACCACATGTAGGATAGAGGGACACCATAAGAACGAATGTCCAACATTCGCACAGTACCTGGCAACATGAATGCCAAATCCATTACCAACAGGAGGACTATGGTGCGATATCTATAAGAAACAGGGTCATGATCCATACCACTGCCCAATGATGCAGAAGTACCAGACAATACCGAAGAGCTCGTATTGCAACTTTTGCAAGTCAGTAGGCCATGATGATAAATATTGCATAACCATGGACTTGATGAGGGAAAGAACATCAGATGCATATAGGGTGCAGGAACAAATGATGACCAACCAAGATGCACCTCAGTTTAACCAAGTACCAACCCCATACAATACTGTGCAACAACAATATAATGATGCGCATCAACCATACAACACTGTGCAACCGCAGTATAATACCGCGTAGCCACACTATAATATCGCACAGTATAACCAGGTGCCCCAGTATAACGTGCCGCGAGGGGATCGAGCTGGCTACAGAGGGGGAGGAAGAGGAAGAGGGGGTTTTGGAAGAGGTAGAGGACCAGTGGTATGTCACAATTGTCAACAACCAGGACACTATGCAAGAGAATGTCCACTTCCACCAACGACCTGTATGTATTGTCGCGGATCAGATTATGACACAAAAGAATGCCCGACACTATTAGTGAAGATCCAGGAGAAGAGAAATCAGAACAATCAGAATGTTCAATGGATTTCAGTAAAAGCGAGGGATGAAGGAAGAAACATCAACATAGTTACACGGGGAGGAGCTAAAATAGGAAACGACGTAGTAAGACAAGAGCCAACACAACACCAATGGGTGAAGAAGAATGTCGAACCAAGGAAGCAGTTTGATGCGTAGAACAAAAAGGGGATATTCAAGCAAGGTAGACAATAATTCATGAAGCCATACATTGCATCAACATCAACCACACAACATAATAAGGAAGTACTAGAGTACGAGATGCCTCCATCATTGGATCACACCAAAGAAACACAACTCCTGGGACAAGTAAGTATGATTAAAGGTTTTTTGCAATCATGTGTAAGACTACTAAATGATCCATCCTTTGTTAAAATATTACAAAATGTGCTAGAAAGATGTAGCATAGAAGGAGAAGGAAAGTTAGAACAAAAAACAATCAATCATCTACATACAAGGCAAAGAACAAGTAGGGAATTCAGTTTGAACGCCAACATTGGAGATTTCAACATGGGTGATATTATACTGGATTTAGGATCCGAAGTCAATATATTGCCCAAGAAGACATGGAAATGTATGGGAGATCCCACACTAAGATATTCACCAGTTCAATTGAAACTAGTAAATCAACACCGAGTTCTATCGATTGGGAGACTGAAAGGGGTAACGGTAGACCTGGATGGAGTACAGACTAAAGCCAACTTCGAAGTAATTGAGATAGTGGATGGCACAACACCTTACCCAACATTGCTTGGTTTGGATTGGGCGTTTGATAACTAGGCCATAATCAACTTAAAAACGCGAAAGATGACCTTCGAGTCATTGGAATACAGATTCATTGCGCCATTGGACCCATCAGAAGGGGAAAGGTTTGTAGAACCTACTTGCTTGGACTTGGAGGAAATCAACCAGTTGTATAGAAAAACTGTGCGAGATGAAGATTACGTGAACCCAACTACAGATGGGGCACTCAGTTGGCGAAGCATCACCTCATGTGCGTCAGAGTCAGGTACAAGCTTAGAATATTGGCAGTAGAGGTTACACAAAGTCTCTACAAAAAGATGCACAAGAATAGACTGTGCAGTAAGATGGGTAGGTACAGAGATAAGGGAGCCTCCCAGCTCCATGGGGTAAATGACCTAGAAGCATTCTTAACACGATACGAAGATGAAGTGTTAGATAGTCAGAGACTCTTAGCCCTGGACATAGCACTCAAGGCAACACCTACAATATGGTGGGTTGCGCACAAAGAAACAATGAAAGATTGGTATTAATGTAAGCAGTTACTGCGCATCAGGTTTGGCGTAGAACAAGGAAGCAACCAGCTAGAGAAATATGATGGACATGGGCCACCAATAGAACAGTTGGAGAAATGCAGAACACTATGGAGGATGAACCCACCAGAAGAATGGCCTCATCATTTTGTTCACACGTTAGAAGGCATCCCGACAAACTGGTATGCAGAGAAAGAACTGCACAAAGGAACTACGAGTTGGACAGTATTACAACAGAATTTTGCAGTCACTTTCTCATTTGAGCATGAGAACCCAAACATAGACGCAACACTTAAACAAATCAGAGGGGTAATATTCATTAAGGAACCAAAAGTTGAACTCATGACAGAGGAACAACAACAAAACATATAGACAGTGAAAGAACTACTGTCATGCTACCACGTACAGGAAGAAGCACCAGATGAAGATGACCCGCGCGATATTCAGATTGAGGAAGTGGAAGGCGAGAGAGAAGTAGAAGGTCCACCTCTGGAATCAGAAGTAATTGCTGCACCAATCAAGCTGAAGAAAGTCAACATAGGGACAGTTGAAAATCCCAAAATGGTTAGCATTGGAGACTATTGGGATGAGTAAACAGTGGAAAGTATAACAGAGTTACTACGCGAGTACAACGACCTGTTCCCAACAACGTTCACATAAATGAAAGGCATAGCAGGAGAGCTAGGCGAAATGAAGATACTGCTCAGAGCTGAGGAAAGACCGACCAAACATCGACCATACAGACTAAATCTGATATATAATCAAAAAGTCAAAGCCGAGATCGATAGGATGTTGGAGGTTGGAATCATAGAACCCGTAGAAGAGTCTGAATGGGTAAGCCTGATGGTATTTCAGGAGAAGAAACAAGGGGGGATAAGAATATGTGTCGACTTGAGAAAGCTGAACGATGCGTGCCTACATGACCCCTTCCCTACTCCATTCACAGATGAAGTCTTGGAGAATGTAGGAGGACAAGAAGCTTATTCATTCACCGATGGATTCTCAGGATACCATCAGATCGAGATAACACTAGAAGACATATACAAGACCAATTTTTCCACGGAATGGGGATCCTACCAGTACACAGTCAAGTTGTTTGGACTAAAGAATGCACCAACAATATTCTCTAGAGTAGTCATAGTTGCATTAAAAGAGTTTATTCACCAGTTCCTAGAAGTATATCTGGACGACTGGACAGTCTATAGTCTGTTGAAAGACCATGTAGAGGTCTTGCGGCTAATGTTAGAAAGATGCAGGCAGTGTCAAATATCGTTAAATATCAATAAGTGCATCTTCAAAACACCTTTTGGAATACTATTGGGCCATATAGTATGCAAATAAGGCTTGCTAGTAGATCCTGCCAAGATCACAATAATTGTTAACCTGCCACCACCAAAAACAGTTCGCCAGTTGAGAGCGACATTGGGACATACGAGATACTATAGGAAATTTATAAAGCGGTATGTGCAGATCACTGTGCCAATGGAGAAATTACTAAGGAAGGACACAACGTTTTAGTGGAATGAGGGATGTCAGCGCAGATTGGACACCTTGAAAGAGAATATGGTAACCACACCAATACTGGTATGCCCAGATTGGGATAAGACATTCCACGTCCATGTAGATGCATCAACCATAGCACTTGGAGCTATACTAGCATAGGTAGGAGGAGGATAATTGGACCATCTTATAGCATTTGCTAGCAGAAAAATGTCAGAATCGGAGCAAAATTACAATACCACAGAAAGGGAAGGCTTAGCGATGGTCAATGCGCTTCAGAAATTCAGTCATTATTTATTGGGGAAACATTTCAAGATGTTCACAGACCATTCAACGCTCAAATACCTCGTCAACAAGCCGGTGTTGGGGGGGAGAATTTGTAGATGGTTATTGTTGTTCCAGGAATTTCACTTTGAAGTGATAGTCAAACCAGGAAAGTTGAACATAGGACCTGATCACCTGCCGAGGATCACTAATGGGGAGGAACCTATGAATCTAGAGGACAACTTTCCCGATGCACAACTATTTTCAATCCAAATAGCCGATGAATACTTTGCAGACATCATCCAGTACTTGAGTTCAGGGACTGCACCACAAGAATTCAATACTGTGCACAAGAAAAACTTGGTAGTCAGGGCTGCAGATTATCAGTTGATTGCATGATACTTATACAAAATGGGTGCAGATAACATCTCGAGAAGATGTGTGCTAGAACATGAAAGACCAAGGATTTTAGCATAAGCCCATGAGGGAATAGCAGGAGGAAATTATGCAAGCAAAGATACTACGCATAAGGTATTGCGAGCAGGACTATGTTTGTCGACCATTCACAGAGATGCAAAGGACTACTGCCAGAAATGCGATGTATGTCAGAGGGTTGGTAAACTGAATAGAAGGGATGAGATTCCCTTGAGACCAAAAGTAACCTTGTACGTATTCGACAAATGGGAAATAGATTTTGTGGGACCAATTAACCCACAAG